>OZ012713.1:14122716-14278954 GCA_963942605.1 Poecilus cupreus
TCAGTAGCCTCTTCTTGGATTGTTAGATCGTTGCACGCATTGCCTGGCGTAATGGTTTCCGCCACAACTGTAACATTGTACAGGGCGTCTTTTTTCATTATAATGGAATCTTCTATGACCGTACATATTCCTTCTTGAATGTTCTACAGTTTATCGGCCACAACTCTCGACTTCAACTATATTCGTAGCATGCTGACTCCCGCGAGCAACCAATACAGTGTCTATAGACCACCCAGTTCTGACAAATGAACCCAAAACCGCTGCCACCATTTCTAGTACCCCCTAAGAGGGTATAAAATAAAACATATATATATTATGTTGATTATTCATAATTATAGTCATTGTCTCATTGATGCTAGACATAATCATTTTTGAGAGTGTTTGTTTATTTAATTTTGTAACGATCTTATTTTGATGTGTTTCTAATTCTAAAATATTCTTATGAGTTTCATTGGCATCTTCGTTATCCATGTTGCATGTTATTATTTTAATAACTGAGCCTAAAGCGTTGATTAAGCCGTGTTTTTGACGTTTTTCATGATAAAACAAATTAATTTTATTATTAACAGTTTTAATTTCATTTTCTAATCGTTTATAATAACTGTGTTAAGAATGATAAAGATCTGGGGTAGCTGCATCTATTGTTACTTTTATTTGTGGGTAATTTTCATTTATTGAAGTTATTGCATTTTTAATAGACTTAAGGTCAATGTAATGTAAGAAGGTGTGGGAAGAGGTCTGTATTTTTGCATGTCCCAATTTAAATGGAAGGATGCCGGGATTTGTCGCTAAATTCTGTATTTGTACTATTTGCGTCTTCGTCATGTGAAGGATCCGTAGTCTGTAACAAAGGAGACTTTTTCAATAATTTATTTTCCAATATTTTTATTTTTGGTTCAACTCGACTTTTTATCTTTTTAAAGTCATAGGTTTTTAATCTTGTTCTCTTTATTTTAGATAGGTGAATATTTTTTGAAGTATTACCGTGATCTGGTTTAATTTCCGCCGTCTTTAATTTCTGATTAATTTTATCAATCTGTTCAGGTTTAAATTTATTCTTTGTTTTACTTTGTTTCTGTTTATTCTTTACGAATACTGTGTCTGGTATTTCCGGTAGATCTTCGCGATTTTTGTTAGCGTAATTTATCGTCTTTTGTTTGTATTTTTCATTTGTTTCTCTAATTTTATTATAAAGCAGTTTAATTTTCTCTTCATGATTAACAATATAGTTATTAATTAATTGTTTTTCTAACTCAATATCTAATAATGAATGAGAGTCTAAATGTCCTGATATTATTTCGCATGGTTTTAGTTTTGTGACTGAATGAATGGAATTATTATATGCTAAAAGTGCATAATTAACTTTTATTTCAATAGGTTCTTTAGAATATTCGTCCTGATTATTTAATAATCGGATGTGTTCGATGAGGGTTGAATGGAATCGTTCAATCATGCCATTTGATTCTGGGTGTTGGGAACTGACGAAATGTAATTTAATTTTGTGTACTTCTAACAGTTCTCTAATTAATGAATTTTTAAATTCTAGACCGTTGTCTGAAATGACTTGGTCTGGGATGCCATGATGTGTAAAATATTTGACAAGATTATTTACAACTTCAATACCTTGGCCTGAGTTTAATTTATAAGCCTGTGCGTATCTTGATAATGAATCAATAATAGTAAGAAATTTTTGTTTTTCTAGAGAAATTGTGTCTACGTGTAATATTTGAAATGGTTTCGTTGGAGTGGGGGTAATGTTAAATTTTGGTTTTATTGGTACTCTATCATATTTTGTTTTCAAACATATTTCACATTCGTTTATGTAAGTTTGAATAGATTTTCTTAAATTTGGCCAATAATATCGCGTTTTAATTTGATTTTCAGTATCATCGAGACCTCGGTGGTTTGTTTTACTTTCATGATAATTTTGTCTTGTTTGTTGAATATCATCTTGATTTTTTATATCTACAGGTTTTTGAGTATACCTAATAAGGTTTGTTTCGGAGTTTTTGAAATATTTCTGAATTACTCAACAAAATTTTTCATATAATGGTGGTAAAAGTTTGGTTTGGTTTCTTTGGATCGTAATGTACTTCTGTAATAATAATTTGATTTTTTCCATAGTTAACTGGCTTTTCAACAATTGGAATACCTACGTTTGGATTTTCTACGTTTGTATGCGCTGTGTCATCATCATCAGGGATTTCAATAATTTTGTTGTCATGTTCAAGAGCTAATGAACTATTATCAAATTTTTTGTTTTTAACTTCTTTAATATTTTCAACAAAGCTTTTATTAAATTCTTTCGTAAAATCAAATATTCCTCCTGAATCTTCAATTGTTTCATTAACATTAATTTGGATTCGTGATAGTGCGTCTGCGTTCTTATTTAAAGTTCATTTTTTATAAATTATTTGATAATCATTCTCTTCTAGCTTCAAGCGCCATCTAACAAGTTTAGAATTGGGTTCTATAAGTGAGAACAGCCATTGTAATGGACGATGGTCTGTGTAAATAAGAAATTTACGTCCAAACAAATAGGGTCTGAAATGTTTGACCGCCCAAACTATCGGTGAAAGCTCTTTTTCTATAGTTGAGTACTTAGTTTCGGAGTCATTGAGTGTGCGACTTGCATAAGCTATCGGTAAATCTGATCCGACTTTTTCTTGTGATAGTACAGCGCCTATTGCAACATTACTCGCGTCTGTTGTCAAAATAAAAGGTTTTTCAACATCTGAAAATTGCAAGATTGTTTCGTTCGATAATAAATTTTTGCAAATATTAAAACAATTTACGTACTCGGTATTTTGAATATTTATGGTTGCATTTTTCTTTAAACATGAAGTCATTGGCTTTGTTAATTTAGCAAATTTTTTTATAAATTTTCTGTAATATCCTAACAGTCCTAAAAATGCTTTAGTTCTTTTGATGTTTTTGGTAAAGGATAATTTTGTATAACTCTGATTTTTTCTGGGTTTGGTTTAATACCGTCAGGTGTGATTATATGACCAAGGAATGTAACTTTCTTTTTTAAGAATTATCGAGTTGGATTTGAAGGTTACTTTCACGTAATTTTTGAAAAATTTGTTTTAAATTAACCATGTGTTCTTGAAGAGAAGCTGAGAAAACAATGATATCATCCATGAATACAAAACAGGTTTCATTATTAAATTCTTTTAAAATATTATCCATTACTCTCTGAAATGCGGATGGTGCATTTTTGAGTCCGAATGGCGTTCGCTAATACTCGTAGTTTCCGTTTTCAACATTAAATGCGGTTTTCTGAATATCGTTTGGGTTCATTTCAATTTGGTGAAATCCACTCGCCAAATCAAGGGTGGAAAAATATTGTAACGTTCGTTAGTTTAAAATGTTTTTATTTAAACAAAAAGAAATATTATTAATAACAAATAATGAATAATTATTATAATAAAAAGTAAAAGTTATTTAACACTAGGAATATAACACTAAAATAACGAATACAAAATTTTATACACTAACACTTATAACTACTATAGATAAACACTACTATTTATATAAATTAGCCGAGCGATATTTATTTATGACGATATATTTATATTCAGACCGAGCCGTATATTTATATTCACAAGTTCCTCATACAAGCTTCGGAGTCGACTGTCCTTACTGCCGATGATTCGCTCTTATATATACCACGATCCTTGTTTCTCGAAGGTTCTGGAACAATTTCTATTGTGCAGTAAACGACTTGTCCGAACTAGCTAGCGGTGAGTCATTCACTCGGCGGCGCGGCGGCGGCGTACGCCGGCAAGTTTCAACTGGTCGCTTGCCGCGTAGGTTACAATATTGTGAACGTTCTAATTTATCTAAGATGTCTGTGATATTTGGTATTGGGTAACGATCATCTGTAGTTTTTTCGTTTATTTTCGATAATCGACTACAATTCGCCATTCTTGTTTTCCGGAGGCATCGGCCTTTGGAACGATCCAAATAGGGGATGACCAGGGTGAGTCGCTGGGTCTAATAATTCCTTGTTGTAACATATTATTTATTTGTCTTTTAACTTCGGGCTTATGAATAAAAGGGTATCTATAAGATTTTGCGTGAACAGGTATTTCGTCGGTAGTTGTTATTTTAAGTTTTATTTTATTTGTGAAAGTTAACAGTGTGCCTTCACGATGAAAAATATTTGAATAAGATTTAACTAATTTTACAATTTGGTATTAGTTAGTGTGTTCGGTACGAATTAAAATTACTATATCAGATTTCTTTAATTTTTAATATGATTCATTAAAGGTTGTAGCGTAAAATAATTCAAAATCTGTCTCATTAAATGTGTTTACATTTATGGGTTCATACAGTTTTATTTCTTGGGGTTCGTTACAAATATTGTAAATATCAACGGGTGTGTATCCGTCTTGACAATTTGTTATGCATTCTCTTATTAGACAATTAAATATTTTAGTTGATGGTATTAATATGTCTCCGTTATTTACTTTTACGAGAATTTTTAAAGTTTCTATAGTGTGTGGTTCTATACGTGCAAAAAATAATAATTTTTTCTTTGCTTCATAATGAGATAGTTTTATTTCAGAATTCGGTGTTTTCAAAATAGATTGTTTTATATTAAGTTGAACATTTAAGTTTTAAAGGGTGTCTTAACCTATTAAACCGTCAAAGAAATGATGAAATTTAAAAAGATAAAATTTTATTTTTTTGTCGTCATTAAATTCAGGGAATGCTGGGATTTCAATACAAGAATCTCGTTTAGTTGTTTGGAATATTGTAGAGATGGTAAAATTTTTACTTTCTTAATATAATTTTTAAAATATTTTTCAGCAATATCTGGGTTAGAGAATGATTTTGTTGCGCCGGTATCGATTAATAATTTTAACGGGGGATTTGAAATTTGAACATACGGTAAATCTTTTTTATCATAAATCGAGTGAAGCTCTATGTTTGGTTCGTTGTTGGGCTCAGTTCGTGAAAATTTTGATTATTTTCGCAAGGTGACTCTTCGTGATTATTATCAGAAATTTCGTTTGCGTAAAAGATTTGATTTTGTGTGTCATAGTCGGTATAATCTGTCTCGTAAGTTTCGTCATTTTCCTCATAGTACTGTGTCGATTGTTCGACATTAAATAATTCTTCTACTACATAGTTTTGTTGTTTTTGCTGGTATGGTGGTCTATTTATCATTGTATTAGGTTTTGGGAAGGTACCATGTGATATTCCGCTCATAGGAGTGGGTCTTTGTTGTATAGGTCGATTTGTGGAGCCTTGGCGTTTCCATACATTACCAGTGTTGGATTTGGGTTTATTTCCAAATACTTGTTGGTTAGTAGGAAATATCTGTGGTGTTTGGGTAAGTCTGGGTTGCAAGTAGATTGGGTTACTCGGGAATGATTGATAATAATTATTAAATCTTGGTGGTGGTGGTGGTAAAGAATATTGTTTACGAATAGGTAAATTTGAGTTTGCCTTTAAATTTTGAATTTTATTTCTGTTGAAATGTGATCTTTGCAGATAACGGATGTTATCTTTCGAGATGATAAACTGTCTCGCCTCTGCTAGAGTATTAGGTTTCATGGCTCGGATCGTTCATCCTAAAGGTTCTTTCAAACCAGCTAGAAATATTTTAAAGAGTGAGTGTTATAAAAATTCTTTTTAACTACAGTGATGACACTTACTTCTTCGTGGATGTCAACATAATTATGTTTGTTATGTTAAAATTGTAGTAGTTCTTCATTATCTTTCTGACGTAATTGATCAAGATCAAACAATAAACCGTTTTCACCTCTTTGATCGCCAAAATGTGTAGTTAATGCGTCTTTTACTGTTTTCCAATCTTTAGTAGTGCAAGTAGAATAAACTTCACGTGCTGGACCAGTTAATTTAGCATAAATGCCGTAAATTACGGTAATATTTTGAACACATTTTATGTTCTGTGGGTTTGAACCCCAATAATTATTAATGAGTGTATTAGAAATTTCTAAGAATGCCGATAATTGTAATGGGTTTCCATCGAATTTTGTCACTACATCAAGCAGTTTAGAATCAAATTTGGGGATTGTCGACATATCTGAACAACTATTGTTTTGCAATGCAACTCCCTCTTTTAGTTGTAAAGTTGAAAATAAAGAACTTAAATCAATATCTAAAATTTCACTTTTATATTCTAATTCTTGCTCGTTTTCACTATTTTCCTCTTTGGAGATAGATGAACGCAAAGAGTCTGGCATAAAATGGATTATTTTAAAGTAAAGCAACTTACATAAGTAATACAGAAGAAGTCTTCATATCAACCTCGATAAATTCGCGATGAATTTCTTCGGGCTGTGGTTCTTTTCTCTGCATTAACAGTTGAAACTGAAGAATTTTTCTTGATGAATCTTCTTCCAGAATCTTATACGACTGCGCCAATTATTTTATTGCTTCCAATATTAAACTTTTTTAAAAGATTTGTATTTCCTTTGCAATAATAATGGATTACAATATGAACTTTTTGTTCCAAGACTAACATCAGACTAAATTATAAAATACAATTCCAATTCTAGGTAAAATATAATATGATGTGTCAGGAGATAGCTGACGCTCTTGAGAAGCAGCTGAGGTCAGGGGTTCTCACCAGAAATAAGAAGGTGGCGGTGAATGGTTTTTAAAAAAAAAGACAATACGTCGTTTCAATGGTAAAGACGGATACCCGATAAATAAGTGGCTGGAAGATTTCGAGGAAATTTCTTTCCTCATGTGTTGGAACGACCTACAAAAACTTGTCTTCGCCAAGAAATCACTAGAAGGACTAGCGAGATTATTAATTCAATCTGAAAAAGGAATTACTACCTGGTCAAAGCTAAAGGCAGTATTACAAAAAGAATTTGAGACGAAGGCTAGCAGTTCCGAAGTTCACAGGTTATTGATGAATAGGATGAAAAGAAAAGATGAGACGTTACAAGAATACGTCATAACCATGAGAGAACTAGGAAGTCAAGCTGACATCGAAGCTCAGGTTATTAGTGAATATATTACAGATGGGATTCCAGGCGAACCAGTAAACAAAGTCTTACTTTATGGTACAAAGGATTTCAAAGAATTCAAGGAGCGAGTTAAACTGTATGATTCCATCAAATCAAAATCCGTCGAAGTGAAGGTAGATCGCAAAACTCTCCCAAGAAGAGAAAAAGCCCCGTTAAATACTTTTAAAACAAGTAAAGCTAAAAGTCCGAAGAGTGAAATCAGTTGTTATCCCTGCGGAGAAAAAGGACATTGTTCTTCTGACTGTCCCAGTAAATCTAAAGGTTTTAATTACTTTAAGTGCAATAACTTTGGGCATAAAGCTACAGACTGTCCTTCCAAGAATAACTCAGAGCAAGGATCTGCAGTAAATAACATTTCTGTCACTCCACTTGAGATTATGCATAAGATGGTAATCTTAAATGATGTTCCCATAAACATGCTAGTAGATACTGGAAGTCAACTTAATTTAATCAAATCATCCATCCATAAGAAGATAGGATCTCCGACCCTGCATCCATTCGGTCTATCATTAAAAGGATTTGCGAACGCTAGCTCTAAGACTCAAGGATATTTCCGTAGTTACATCAAAATAGACGAAGAAGATTTTGCAACCAGAATATATGTAGTAGTAGACGACTTTATGCCTAGCGACGGAATCATTGGTGCTGAACTTCTCACTACACTGGACGTACAAATAAGTCAAAACGGTGTAAAGTAAAGAAGAAGACGGAAGACTGTTTTATATTAGACATCCAAATCGAAGATGAAGAAACAGAATAACATATCGGGGGAACGCGTCAGAAGAAGCAAAAGAATTATATCGACGTATGAACCAAATAAAGTTAAATCCACAAACCTACAGTTGAAGCTTGTGTTAAAAGACGACAAACCAATCTCATCTACGCCTAGAAGACTGCCACTAGTGGAAGATGTAAAGATATTCCCCTCACCTGATAAAACTAAAGCTGTAATGAAATTCCCAGAGACAAAGACGATCAAAAAAGTTGAGAGTTATCTGGGATTAACAGGTTTTTTCCGTAAATTTATATCTTCTTACTCAATTATAGCAAAACCTTTGAGTAATATGACGAAAAAAGAAGCAAAGTTCCGATTCGGAAAAGCAGAGAAACGCTCCTTTAACCACTTGAAAGAAATTTTATCTACAGAACCGGTACTCAAGATTTTCAGAGAAGAGGGTGAATTAGAGCTACATACGGACGCCAGTCACGAAGTTTATGGAGCCGTATTGTTGCAAAAAGCCAAAGAAGACAATCAGTTCCATTAAATTCATTACTTTAGCAAAAAGACGTCCACCGCTGAGAAGAAATAAATCAGCTATGAATTAAGACATATTAGCAATAATAAAAGCCTTAGAAAATTTAGAGTTTATCTGCTGGGCAAACGATTTAAGATTGTAACAGATTGTGCAGCTCTCATTCAGACAATGAGTAAAGCCAAATTATCGCCCCGAGTCGCAAGATGGGCATTATCACTCGAAGAATTAGATTATGTCATCGAACATAGAACACGGACACGACTGAAACAAGTAGACTCATTAAGTAGACATGCAATAAATGTTATACAAAGAAATAATATTTCTATGGAAGTCAAGAAAAATCAAGAAGCTAATCGAGATATAAGAACTATCAAGGAAATACTAAAAGAAAAGCCATTCAAAGATTTTATTTTGAAAGGAGACATAGTATTTAAACAAAGAGGCGAAAAAGATCTGTTTTGTGTGCCAAAAGCTATGCAGCCACAGTTACTAGAAGCTACGCATGGTGAAGCACACCTAAGCACACCTAACCCTAAGAAAATGGAACAATTCATAATAGAAAATTATTATGTACCACATTTGAAGCAAAAAGTAGAAAGTTCTGTGTCCAACTGTATTACGTGTATCTTATCCAATAGGAAGAGAGGTAAACAAGAAGGTTTTTACACCCTCCACATAAAGAAGAGGTGGCACTTCATACATACCACATCGACCACATGGAACCATTAGCAACTACTCATAAGAATTATAATCATCTATTGGTAATAAATGACGCTTTTACCAAGTTCGTATGGTTGTACCCAACCAAAAGTACAACAGCACAAGAAGTGATAAAGAAGTTAGATCTACAGAAAGAAATATTTGGAAATCCAAGCATAATTATTTCCGATAGAGGTGCAGCGTTCAGATCTCAAGAGTTTCAGGATTACTGCGAAAGGGAAGATATAAAACATAGCCAGATTACCAACGGCTTACCCCGCGCCAACGAACAAGTAGAGCGCATGAATTCTACAATCGCCTCAATTTTGACAAAGTTAGCAATCGAAGATCCGACGAAATGGTATACGCATACAGGACATGTACAACGTATCCTCAACACGTCCTATAACCGTAGTATTCAGAAGACACCATTTGAATTATTAATTGGAATTCCTATGAAAAATAGAGAAGTTCCAGGTCCTTAAGTAGTTATACTAGGAGAGTTCTGGACAACTTCAAGGTCAAATCCCTCCAGGTGTCCTGGTGCAAGGCCACCAATGGCTATGGCGATGGCGTCCACCATGGCCGCGGTGGGGTTGGCGGTGTTGGTCGTCGTCGTCGTCGTGGTGGGTGGTGAGGGGATGCTCCGTTATCGGTTGCGTTATCGTTTCCGGTGACGGTGGGGGAAGCGTTGGCGGAAGCGGAGGCGTTCCCGGTTTCGGCGGCGGTCCCGGTTCCGGCGGCGGTATCGGAACCGGAAACTTTATCGCTTCCGGCTCCGATAGCGGTATCGCTTCCGGCTCCGGTAGCGGAGGCGGTCCCGGTTCCGGCGGCGGTATCGGAACCGGATACGTTATCGCTTCCGGCACTGGAAACGGAGGCGGTATCGGGGGCGTTATCGCTTTGTTTTGTTGGCGTTGGCGTTATCGCTTCCGGCTCCAGTACCAGGGTGGGGAACTGTTGCGATCATAGTTAAAAGCAGTATTTTTTAGTTATTTGCTCTTGCACGGGTTTGTATATATGTATGAGCTGAGCGTCCTGTTCTAGAGTTTTTTATATTTGATTTTTAGCGATATTGAGTAAATAGTTATGTCTGAATTAAATGTGTTTGGTTGTACTTTTTGTAAAGATTTGAAGTGTAGAGGGTTACCAAAAAAATGTCCGGGAAGTGATGGAGAATTTTGCTGGATTTTTATACCACAAAATGCTTACAATGATGGTACTATTACATGTTATAGAAAATCATGTCCGTATTATCAAGGTTCTCTTAACGTATACCGGTATCACCCCAAGTTAGAAGAAACAGAGTTCAATTTGAAAAAGGAAGCAGAAAAAGAAATAGAAGAAAGAGAAATAGTTGAAACGGAAACAAGTAAAAAAAAGAATATTTAGAAAATTGCGATAATTATGAGGGATATACGTACGATCCAATTAAAAATACAAGCAATAAGTTACTTTTAACGCCACCTATGGGTTACAACTTAAGAAAACTGAAAAAAGGGAACATGATAACAATAAGAGAAGGCGTTGGGCTATTTTAAAAAAACAAACACCTATAATATATTTTATTTATAACCTTAACAAAATTTAGTTTAAATAGTAAAAAGAAATATATATTATTCATTATTAAAATGAGTGTGAACAAGTTTGGACATTATTTAGATGTAAGAGGTGGTAGTGAAGCTACTAATATTGCTAACACAACCCGTTTAGTTGCAAGTGTTGTAAGGTTTAAACGTACACGAGACAATAATTTAGACTTTGAATCTAAACGATTAAAAAACATTGCTGAACCAAAAGAAGATAATGATGCATGCACAAAAAGGGTTACTAATGCATTAATAAATTATTTAAATTTGACAATTAATAATATACAAGCAGTACAAAAAAATAATACAGAAAAATGAGAAGCTCTTAATTTATAAATAAGTAACAATATATGTGAATTATTAAGAACTCTACAAAATAGTGAAAAAATACAGGACAGTGAATGAGAAACTATAAAATCTAATTTAGATTCTTGTGTAAGTGAAATATTAACAACAATAAATAATAATAAAACATTGTATAATAGTAAATTAGAAATTTTAAAAAATAAGTTAGGTTCTAGAGTAAGTGAAATACTTGCAACAATAGAAAATAATAAAATATTGTATAATAGCGAATTAGAAACAATAAAAGATAATATTGAAAGTAAGATTATTAATTTAACTGGGCAAATAAGTGAGGATGGTAAAATAGTTTCAGATATAAAATTATTGCAAACTGTATTAGATAAAATACATGATAAACAAGATGAAATTGAGGATCAAATTTTTAACCACAGCAAATCGATTGAAACAATAAATCAAAAACTAAATGTAGGAAAATATTTGACTGTAATAAATTTAGTACCTACTACGTAAAAATAATGAAAGGTATAAAGTATTAAATTCAAATAATGAAAATGGTGACTACATAATACCTTTTAATTGTACACTTCAAGAAATAAAGTTAATAAATGTATTAAATAAATTTGATAATGTTCAATTTTATCCTGTAAAAAATTCTACCCCACCAGCTCCACAGATATTATATGTAGAGTTAATTATGTTAACAAATTGTATATTTGAATAAATATTTATTATGTTAGTTTTAAGTATAAGTAATAAGTTTACAATATATTACCTTCTAAATATAAATTTAAAAAATAAATTGTAAAGTAAAAAGCATTTATTATTTAATTATTTATACATATACATATACATAATTAATAAGCCATCATAATACATATATTACATATAAGATATATTATTTAATAATACAATATTTTAAATGGTAAATTCGACTTTATGCATGTATCCAACCTGACCATGATACACTAAGAATATTGATGCAGCATTATTTATTTCTTCCAGTTGTTCGTCACTTATAGCATTAAATTTTTGAGGTAAAAATATAACAAAATCTTCCAATTCAACCAGTACAACTTCTGTACCCTATTTTGTGTTTACTTTTTTAACGGAAACTATTAGTAGCTTTTCATTTTGCGGTATCTTTGATAGAGGCTGTGCACTTTTAAATTTTGCAATATTATTAAGGTCTTTGCATAAATCTGAAGCCAATTTTGTTTTTGCTTCACAAAAGTATTGCACTACTAGTGAAGGAGAACTCAAGAATAATGAATAAAAATTGAAAAATGTTCCAGTATATATACAAATCTCTTATCAATAATAGTAAAGTTTAATCATTTATGTAGGAGTACTTCCTTTTTTAATCAAATAAATGTAATCAATTACAAGAAAGTGTAGAATTGTGGGATTAGTTGTCTAGGGTAACTTCTTTAAACACTTTACTCACAGATATCAACAGATTTATTTTAACAGAAAAGACATAAAAAAACAAGTTGAAAATATGACAGGTCTATTTCATCTATTTTTTTAAAAACATTCACCGCCGCCTTCTTATTTCTGCCTCCTACCATCGACGTAGACGTAGTCAATCCCCACATCTTGGCCAACCTGACTGTCGACCGACTCAGGAGACGATTCCTCGCTGTAGTCTGACTCTTTTTCTTCTGCGTAAGTTTTCCAGGGTTTGAGAATTTCTGCGCACGTGGTAGTCTTCACTGGCCCTTCGTGAACACCTTCCTTTGTTACGTCGTAAGTGGTGTTTGGTTTAAGTTTGGAAATACGGTAAGGACCTAGGTATTTAGGTTTGAGTTTGGATCCAGGAGCGTATTGCGTTTTCTTGCTCGCAACACGGTCGTTTAGTTGATATTTTTTTGCAACTTTTTTCCTTTTATTAAATGATTTTTTATTCTCCATTTGGATTTTGAGAATCTGTTCTTTAGCTTTTTTCTCAAATCTTCTCTATTGTCTTCGTAAATTACTATAATTTATTCTTCTATTAGTTTCTTCAACTTCTGGTCTTCTCTATTTTGCTAACTTTGTCAAAATTGAGGCGATTGTAGAATTCATGCGCTCTACTTGTTCGTTGGCGCGGGGTAAACCGTTGGTAATCTGGCTATGTTTTATATCTTCCCTTTCGCAGTAATCCTGAAACTCTTGAGCTTTGAACGCTGCACCTCTATCGGAAATAATTATGCTTGGATTTCCAAATATTTCTTTCTGTAGATCTAACTTCTTTCTCACTTCTTGTGCTGATGTACTTTTGGTGGGGTACAACCATACGAAATTGGTAAAAACATCAGTTATTACCAATAGATGATTATAATTCTTATTAGTAGTTGCTAATGGTCCCATGTGGTCGATGTGGTATGTATAAAGTGACACCCCTTCTTTATGTAGAGGGTGTAAAAAACCTTCTTGTTTACCTCTCTTCCTATTGCATAAGATATACGTAATACAGTTAGACACATAACTTTCTACTTTTTGCTTCAAATGTGGTACATAATAATCTTCTTTTATGAGTTGTTCCATTTTCTTTTGGTTTAGGTCTGCTTCACCTTGCGTAGCTTCTAGTACCTGTGGCTGCATAGCTTTTGGCACACAAAACAGATCTTTTTCGTCTTTTTGTTTAAATACTATGTCTCCTTTCAAAATAAAATCTTTGAATGGCTTTTCTTTTAGTATTTCGTTGATAGTTCTTATATCTCGATTAGCTTCTTGATTTTTCTTGACTTCCATAGAAATATTATTTCTTTGTATAACATTTATTGCATGTCTACTTAATGAGTCTACTTGTTTCAGTCGTGTCCGAAATCTATGTTCGATGACATAATCTAATTCTTCGAGTGATAATGCCCATCTTGCGACTCGGGGCGATAATTTGGCTTTACTCATTGTTTGAATGAAAGCTGCACAATCTGTTATAATTTTAAATCGTTTGCCCAGCAGATAAACTCTAAATTTTCTAAGGCTTTTATTATTGCTAATATTTCTAATTCATAGCTGATTTATTTCTTCTCAGCGGTGGACGTCTTTTTGCTAAAGTAATGAATTTAATGGAACTGATTGTCTTCTTTGGCTTTTTGCAACAATACGGCTCCATAAACTTCGTGACTGGCGTCCGTATGTAGCTCTAATTCACCCTCTTCTCTGAAAATCTTGAGTACCGGTTCTGTAGATAAAATTTCTTTCAAGTGGTTAAAGGAGCGTTTCTCTGCTTTTCCGAATCGGAACTTTGCTTCTTTTTTCGTCATATTACTCAAAGGTTTTGCTATAATTGAGTAAGAAGATATAAATTTACGGAAAAAACCTGTTAATCCCAGATAACTCTCAACTTTTTTGATCGTCTTTGTCTCTGGGAATTTCATTACAGCTTTAGTTTTATCAGGTGAGGGGAATATCTTTACATCTTCCACTAGTGGCAGTCTTCTAGGCGTAGATGAGATTGGTTTGTCGTCTTTTAACACAAGCTTCAACTGTAGGTTTGTGGATTTAACTTTATTTGGTTCATACGTCGATATAATTCTTTTGCTTCTTCTGACGCGTTCCCCCGATATGTTATTCTGTTTCTTCATCTTCGATTTGGATGTCTAATATAAAACAGTCTTCCGTCTTCTTCTTTACTTTACACCGTTTTGACTTATTTGTACGTCCAGTGTAGTGAGAAGTTCAGCACCAATGATTCCGTCGCTAGGCATAAAGTCGTCTACTACTACATATATTCTGGTTGCAAAATCTTCTTCGTCTATTTTGATGTAACTACGGAAATATCCTTGAGTCTTAGAGCTAGCGTTCGCAAATCCTTTTAATGATAGACCGAATGGATGCAGGGTCGGAGATCCTATCTTCTTATGGATGGATGATTTGATTAAATTAAGTTGACTTCCAGTATCTACTAGCATGTTTATGGGAACATCATTTAAGATTACCATCTTATGCATAATCTCAAGTGGAGTGACAGAAATGTTATTTACTGCAGATCCTTGCTCTGAGTTATTCTTGGAAGGACAGTCTGTAGCTTTATGTCCAAAGTTATTGCACATAAAGTAATTAAAACCTTTAGATTTACTGGGACAGTCAGTGGAACGATGTCCTTTTTCTCCGCAGGGATAACAACTGATTTCACTCTTCGGACTTTTAGCTTTACTTGTTTTAAAAGTATTTAACGGGGCTTTTTCTCTTCTTGGGAGAGTTTTGCGATCTACCTTCACTTCGACGGATTTTGATTTGATGGAATCATACAGTTTAACTCGCTCCTTGAATTCTTTGAAATCCTTTGTACCATAAAGTAAGACTTTGTTTACTGGTTCGCCTGGAATCCCATCTGTAATATATTCACTAATAACCTGAGCTTCGATGTCAGCTTGACTTCCTAGTTCTCTCATGGTAATGACGTATTCTTGTAACGTCTCATCTTTTCTTTTCATCCTATTCATCAATAACCTGTGAACTTCGGAACTGCTAGCCTTCGTCTCAAATTCTTTTTGTAATACTGCCTTTAGCTTTGACCAGGTAGTAATTCCTTTTTCAGATTGAATTAATAATCTCGCTAGTCCTTCTAGTGATTTCTTGGCGAAGACAAGCTTTTGTAGGTCGTTCTAACACATGAGAAATGAAATTTCCTCGAAATCTTCCAGCCATTTCTTTATAGGGTATCCGTCTTTACCATTGAAACGACGTATTGTGTCTTCGATGTCTCTAAAATTCAGTGGGAACGCCGGTCCATTTGATTTAATTGATATCGCAGCGTCTGTTGTATCTTATCTACTTGCGTCTTTTTAGGTTTGTAATTTTTATTTTTATCGTCTTTTGTTTTGGTACATCTTCTTTGATTTTCGTCTTCTCGTCTTCTGAGTATAATTCCCCCGTTTGAACCGCTAGAATTTTTATCTAATCTTCTTCTGTCAAAGTTATCATCGTTTTCCTCATTATCGGATTCTTCGGACTGCTCATCTTCGTCATTTTTGTCTTCGGACTTGTCTTCTTCTTCGTCTTCGAGGTGGCATAGGAATGATATAATTCTTCTTGCGATGTCTTCATTCGAGCCATCATAATTTAGGTTAAGAACGTGGCAAACTGCAGTTAAATCGCCTATTTGAATATCTTTAGTTTCATCCATTTTCTCTCCGTATTCATCACTGTCTTCGTCAAATGAAAAACCTGAGAACTGTTTGAGTTTCTTCTTGCTCAATCGCGATTGTTCATCCCGGAATATAATTTTTTGTAAAACTTTAAGTGGTTTTAGCTTCCCGATCGATATATTTTTCCCTATAATATATTTTTCTCCAAGCGTCGTCAATGTTATTTTACCAGCAATTAGTTTATCCGCTAATACAGTTACGAATCTTTTCTACGAAGTATTTTAAAATGAACACACTTAAAGTCACCTGGTTTTTAACCGCAGTTCTGTCCAGATCCCGGACGAGCCCCCAAAATATGTGGGATTAGTTGTCTATGGTAACTTCTTCAAACACTTTACTCACAGATATCAATAGATTTATTTTAACAGAAAATACATAAAAAACAAATTGAAAATATGACAGGTCTATTTCATCTATTTTTTTAAAAACATTCACCGCCGCCTTCTTATTTCTGCCTCCTACCATCGACGTAGACCTAGTCAATCCCCACAGAATGTATTTCCTTTTAATATCAAAAAATGTTATTTTTCAAAGAATTATGTAGGTTGTATGTACATCCGTTTTTATATCAAACAACTGCAATTTGTTAAAGTTAGTGTAGGAAGTATTTCCTTTTAATATCAAAAATGATAAGAATTTACTTTATTAAATATCATAAAACTATAATTAATTAATATTGTTGCTTTATTTTATAATTAAATTACTCTTATTTATCCTTGAATTATGTGAATCATTAAAGCCTAACCATTTAACAAAAAATTTGAACCCTGGGCATGTAATATTTTTTCAACTAAATATATTTCAGGATAATTAGTTTTTTGTATTTCTTGTTCATAAAATGAACCCTTAATTATATTTTCTTGTAAGTCCATAAGTTCATAAGTTACAGGATTTAAATGTTTTGCTTTATTAACAAAAAAAATTTCAGTTGACCAATTTGGTTCATAGTCCTGTGGTATATACACTATTTTTTGCACTTCCAACCCTCGTTTCAGCAATACATTATAAATAATGATTAATTGTAAGTAATTTTAAATTAAGTAACCTAAAATGTCAAAATTACATCAGAACAAGCTGATTAATTGTTAAAAGATGCACTAGATAAGGTATTTTTAATGATCAAAGTAATTAATTTTATCAAAAATTTTTAAATATACTTTGTAGTTATCAAATTTAATTTATATAAAATAATTGTAATAAATATTTTACTTGTTTACTTGTAAATTGAATGCCGCCGAGATTAAAACTGACACTTCAGTCCACGAGAAGGAAGATTAAATTAAGGCATTTAAACCCGGAAGGGCAAAAATATATTTATAAATGAAGATTTAACAAAAACGGAATTAAAGGAAAGAAAAATACTCAGTCCCCATCTACGTCAAGCTAAAGAAAAGGGATTCAAAGCTTCTATTAGGAACATTGAATTAATAAGAATTAATTAATTAATTGAATTAAAAGAAATATTAAATAAATATTTTCAAAAAAAAATATTTTTAATTCAAGAAAAAAGGGGAGATTTACAGTTTAATTTTCGATATAATTCGCCTAGTTTAAACTAAATAATAAATGTAGTACTTAGTTTGTTTAGTTTTATTATATTTTTAAAAAAAATTATAAGTAACAAAAATGTGTCAATTAACTACTACGGCCCGCCTACGAAACGTAAATCTTATTCTGGCCCCTGTTATACAAAAGGTTGCCCACCCCTGGACTATAGAACAACTAGAAGCACATGCCCAGGCAGGAAGGGAATAGGTAAAAAAGACTACTGAAGCTAAAACGAATTAAATAATAAAAGATTGCAATCTCAGTACTTAATTTAAGAAATAAACAAATGGAAGAACAAATAGAAAATAATACTGAACAACAACAAACTTGCGCAACAACTAGCAGCAAACAAGATTAATAGAGAAATGGAAACATTAGACCGATTTATAATGAGAACTATACCTTATACCAATAAATCCAAACCCTTGCCAAAAGCAACAACACCATCTTAAAAACACCAAGGGACTAATAAAATTACATAGGTACTGGAACTTAGAAGGAATACATAATGTTCTTAATCTAGACTCAGGACAAGAAGAGAAGCTAAAGGAAAATGACATAATATGTCTTACAGAAACCTGGAACACAAATAAGAATGCTCCAAAAGTACCATTTTAAAATGATTACCAGATGTTTGAATTTTACGCAATAAAAGAAAAGAGCAAAGGACGAGCAAGTGGAAGATTACTAAGTATGATTAAAAATTCAATAAAAAATATAAGCATTATAGAGACATCAGAAAATTGGTTACTTTTTTAAACACAAATTTACACACAATTTACTATTATAATAAGAAATGTTTATATCTCACCAATAAAAGATTATACCCTTTTTATCGAACTGTTTGAAAAAACTTGAAATGATATATTGAGTCGTAATACTCATGTAATTTGAATAATTGGCGGTAATTTTAATGCCAGAAACGGTAGTTTAAATGAAAGAGAGAGAATATTTGAAATCAAGAACCTTTAGTCTTCATGGGCTTCATTAGATAAGAAAACTAAACTTAAAAGGCATAATACTGGTAGAAACAATGAAAACCTGTGGTTTCTTTGTTTTGGTTAAATGAATCAGCGATAATTTCACATGTTTTAATAAAAACGGTATAAGTGTTACAGATTTAGTTTGGGCTAACAGAGATGCTCTTAAAATATCGCCAATTCACCTGTAACACTTAAAAACATCAATCACAAAAAGATACGCTATCAGATGGGAAAAGGGCAAAGAAGAACTTTTCAAACAAAAATTAATAGAAAGAACAAATCAATACTATATAGACTCATGTATAGAAGTTCTTTTTAAAAACAGTGACGAAAATGATATATTGAAGAAACAAAACTCAATTAGTAACAATATTTGGAATATAATATGTTATTTAAACTTTTCTTGCACTTGCTTCTAATTTTGATAAAAACGAAACTAAATATTTAATAACATATTTCAAGAATCTAAGTTACAATAGAGCAAATATTGAAACATTTTTGACGTCTGTGTGTCAAATAATTGTGAATTGTCACAAATATGTTGTGTTATAAATATTATGAAAGCAATATTTGTATTATTAGTTACAAAGTTTTAACGACTAGATATTAATTAATACCTATTTTAAAATAAAATCATAGTTATAATAAGAAATTAAACAGGTTTATCATCTATATGTCAAATAATTATCAAAATAAAGTCTTAGGCAAGGAACATTGCATACGTGTTCAGTTGGTTTTATTTGTATAAGTAGTGTGGTGTCTACACCAATTTTTTTCTATTTTGGCGTCCAATTGTTCTAATTCTTTTACTTTAAGAACATAAATCTTTTGTTTCATTTGTTCGTTATGTCATATCAGATTTGTTTTGCTTCTCTAATGTAACTCTTTTTCTTTACTTATCTCTTATTCCTAAAATTCATCAGTTGTTTAAATATCGTTCACTTCATCCATTCCTTCTTCTTTGTTTGGGTGGAGTTCTAACAATTTTTCTACTTCTTTCGAATACCTTTTTTTCTATTTTAGTTTTCTTTCTCTTTTCCTCTTTGCTTCTTCTATGCTGGGTTCAAAATCAGTACTCCCACTGTGCTTACCTGCTAAGTTGGTAGGTTTCCACCAGGCATAGCGACAAACCGTTAATCTGAATTCAGAGGCGTTGAATTTTATCTATTATTTTATCAGTATCTTCTCCTCTATTTTACTTCTGTACTCACTGGTATTCGAACTGCTCGTAATTTCCCCTTATTTGGAATTTAACTACATGCATACACGCACACTAGATATATTCAATACCTAACGGGATTTAATATAATTCTAAATATGCTCATTAATTGTCTGTAGAAAAGTCGTTTCCTACAGGTGTTTAATATTTTTAGGTTTATCGTAAACAATTTGGCAAATTGATAAATACTATAGAAGAAGAATTTTGGAGGAAGAATGAAACAAGTTCAGATGAAGAGAAGAATATAATTTTAAATTACGGACGTTTTTGTTATATATTTACATTAATCCAAATGGTTACAATAGCAATGGCATGCCAGTTTTGGCTAGTTGAACCAATTTTAAAAATGAGTGGTTTTCTTCCAAAATATGCAAATAAGGCAAACTTAATTTTACCTTTCGAATTATGGGTTCCATTTCACTTAGGTACATACACTTTGTCCGCGATGTGATGACCGGTACGTCATTAGTTTTCGAACTAATAATGTACAGTTATATGTATAATCTGAACTTGTCACATACACGCTTGTTGATGATCACTTCAATGACGGAAATGTTAAACTTCAATTTGTCATTTCAGTTTTAATTTTAGGTTAAATTTTGAACGAAACTACGGTTTTATATTAAAAAGTAACAATAATAAGTATTAATAATATTAAAACATTCAAAAAGAAATCATAACAAGATATCTACACTAGCGTAAACAACAAAAGAGTATTATATTATTGTTACCTCGAACCACTTCGAACTCGAACTGTCAAAACTCAAACATCAAAATAATGTCAGATATTTGATTCTACAATAATAAATAAATTTTCTTTAATAAATAACTCTTAATTTGTAAGTATGAAATTATGCTTTTACGTGTTCATCATGACTGTATGATGTCTTGAAATATCCCCCACCATTAAAATCTTAACCCATACGAATATTTTTGATGACGTACCGGTCATCACATCGCGGGGAAAGCTTACATACTTAATAAAATTGTTATTATTCTTCTATTAAGTCGTGTTACAGATATACATGTCCATCCATGGTTTGAAGTGTTATATGTAATTCAAATAATTGCTACATACTGTAGTATGGTAATGTTTATTGCGTCAGATACTCTATTTATGTATATTGTCATTAATGTTTGCGGACAATTTCGTGTACTGCAGGTAAGTAAATATTTAAAAATATGAAAAAAAATAATGCAGCTATGTTTCATGTTACATGTTACACAAGATGTTATATTGACAAAGATCCATTGAAAATTTTAATGTTATTTCTTTAATGTTCAATTATCAGCTCTTCGAATTATTCTTTTAGTAAAACAATAAATAAAATTTTGGCAAAGAAAAACAATCTTCATTAATTGATACAATACAATAGGTACAATTTACTATTTTCCATAAACTGGAAACGGAAAAATCAAAGAGATTAAATTGTTAAAGCACACAGCAATTGCTACTTTTAATAAAGTAGGTACAATACGGATACAGGTGATAGGAAATTCTATTTAATTATGTTTATTAAAAATTTTAATCATAATTAATGTTTAAACAAGTATCCATCTTCTGTTAAGCTGTAGTTCAACCAGAGCTTGTCAAAGTACCTAGCAAATGTACTCGAATATTGAGTACAAGTACAAACACTAAAAAGAACCTTTGATTATTTTTCTTGAATATTTGATAAACCATTTTGCTCTGAGTACAGAGTACAAAAGTACTCAATATTGATAGAGTACTAAGTTTTCATGACGTCATTATAGTAAATGTGAGTAATTTTATTCAAATAGTGTTTATCAATGCAATAATATAGTTATTTACATTACAAGCAAGGTAAAACATTTTTTACTGCTGAATGGAGGAATTGACCTATGAGCCGAAGAGGAGAACCTGTCACCTCCTTTAAGTAGTAATAACAGTTACTTTGCGTGTATTGTACAACATTTTACTTCTTACTCATTTGTAAATCAAAATAAAAATTAAAAAATTGTAACCAAATCCTGTCAGTAAAGTCACATAAAATGTACAACAGAAAACTGTTATATAGGTAACTTTCTCTTGAAATATCCTAAAAGATTACAGGTTTTAGAGCTGTTCCAACTAAGCGAAGTAATAAGTGGCTATTTATGTTTTTGATGTTACAATAATAATAAACTTACAATGGCACAGTGGAATAGGAAAGAAGTTAAGAACTTAGTGGATATAGCTCTAAAAATTTGATGTGGTGCAAATCGATGAATACAAAGTAAAACTGGACTTTTGGCATTTGGTTGTTTCAATTCACTAAAAACTTGATCATGTAAATAGACTGATAAGTTCACTAATAAAAACCATTTAAAGTCACTTGAAAAGAAAAACTTCATCGAGTAATGCACGCTTTACACAAAACTGTTCAGTCAAAAATTATTGGAAATGATTTCGCATAAGCCTTGTAAACATTTCTATGGCAACATGCATAGTTTACCTTGTTTTTTAACTTGTAAGATTTTTACAATGCAGCTGTCAATTAGTAACTTGTAATAGCTATTAATATTCCTGCGATATTATAATTATCATAAAAGCCATAGATGTCAGTTTGAAATCCGAGCTCATAGAGCGACGATTTTAAGATATGTTATTGACTCATAACATACGTGGTTCGTACAATAGTGTACCGGTTTCAGAATATGAATACGTTATTTTCATTAATGAATATTATTTTTACCTCTCGCCTACCTCTAGGTAAGGGAGGTATTGTTTTTGGTCAAAAAATACGATTTTACTATTTTCGCGATGGTGTGTGTGCGTGTGCATGCGCGTGTGCATGTGCGTGCGTATGTGTGTGTGTGTGTGTGTGTGTGTGTGTGTGTGTGTGTGTGTGTAGATATGTTAACAGTTTTTTTGTGAAAAATTCGGTTTTTCCTTTTTCAACAATTTATGTTATTTTGAAAGTTGAAGAATATTTAATTTTACATGTGTTTTGATTATACTAATTTTATTAATTTTTATTAGATTTAGAGATAATAAAATATAAAGAAATTAGATTACACAAATCTTGCATTCCAACAACATTTAAATATTTTAAATTTTTTACGAAATGTGATACATGTCATTGTGATTGTGAAGCTGTTTTCTTAGTGAAATATATGTCAAAAATTTAAATAAATATACGAAAGAAAATTAAAATTCTCAAATATAAATAAAATATAAATAAATAAGAAGGTATGTTTCTGTATCATCAAATACTATTTTGTACCGTTTAATAGTAGTATTTAGCGCGAGGTTATGTGCTGGCCACATCAGATTTTTTGAAATTCTTTTATGAATAACGTCTGTCATAATTTTAGAAGGTGATCAAGTAAATCTGTTTGCTTTTATTTACCACCATGGTTGCACTTGTTTTGTATCATATTTATAAATATATTGTTTACTTAAACTTCAAATAATGTTCATAATGGCTAAATAAAAAGTGGATTTTGGCGATGCTGAATTGCCTGAACGCAGTAGGGTAAAATCTGAACAGCTTAATTCCGTGTGTATTAATAAATAGCGTTATATTATCATACTGTTACGTTTGTAACAGACGGGTTCTTTGAAATTTAATAATCAATAATTAAAACAACTATTAAAAATTGCATAGCTTTTATCGCGGGCTTTGAGCGCTGCGACCGAATCAAGAAATTCCGTAGGAAAAAAACCTGACATCCCCCACTCCGACCGGCACAGCGGTGCGGCGTTAAAAGCCGTGCATCGTCTAACGTCGTTTCAGTTCGGCAGACTTCGGCACGGTGTTTGTGTGCGTGCGACTAGACGTATGCCATTGACGCGGTATTTTCCAGATATTTAGAGGATATCAAGTCTCAAACTTATGTTTCTTATTTCAGTTACCATAAACCTATAGTTTCAAGGATAAAAATTCCTGAATAACCTACATATATTGTAAGATAATAAAAATATTTTAAACAATATAAACTTCTCATTTACTCAATAAAAGAAAAAAAAAATGTTTTCTTATCGGTCACCACGCTCAAAAAGTGTAACTTGAATTAATATCAAAGAAAAAATAAAAATACTGCATAAATAAAATAAATAAATAATTATAATTACATAAGTTGATAAAAATGCTATGCAATAGCTTTACCGCGGCAGTCCCCGAGTGCCACACGTATTTTAATTTTTTTATTTTTACACACTTATTATTAAACACAAAATAACGATTAATACTGCTAAACTAAGAATATAACGCAGGAAATATTTATTTACTCGATTTATGTTCACTACGTAAACGCTTTATTGAAATCCACTTGTAATTAACAGTGATCAGAGTCATATTGACTAGTGCTGTTAATGAAATTCGAATTTTTGAATTTCGAATTCTGTAAAATATGCTATGAACGAATTCGAATTTAGAATTTCTTCGAATTTCGAATTCTAAAAATTACGTATTTCTTCAAATTTGGGTTTTCAACGAATTTAAAAATTCAAATTTAACGAATTTCAAATTTCGAATTTTGTATATAGAAGTCATAAATAGTAGGAATTTTAGATTTGGAAAACTGAATATAACTCAACATTTCAATTAAGTTGCGTAAAAATAAAAATTTGTAGATGGCGCATCCCTCGAACTGAGTTTTAATTGAATTTTACAATTTCAGCACTTGTTATTTTGTTAATATAAATATGAGAAATTATTAATACTATTTTCAATTTTGTGTGTAATGTTTGTTAATTTAGTTAGTTTTATGTAAGTATTACTAAGTAATATAAAATATTTTAATTTTTGTCTATATCGCAAAAAAATCTGGTTCATATATACCGGGTGTAACACGAAATGCTGTAGTTACAACTCATAGTACATGTATGTTGTTTACTGATTGACAAGCAGAATTTTAAGCAACACTTATTTGAAGCATTTTTGTCTTAAATAATTAGGGAAGCAATGCGCACGAAAAAACTGTATTCCAACGCCAATGGCCCGCTTTTCGTGTTACAGCCTGTATATAAAAATTAGAAATTCGTCGCACTGGCCCGTTACAATACGTACCCTGCCTACTTTTGTCTACGTATGCATTGGTTTAATGTCCTGAAACCGGTAATGATTCATTTTCAAAGGCAATAGCGGGCTTGGGAAAATCGTATTTACAAGTGAGTAACAAGTAATAGCTATTTACATTACAAGCAAGCTAACACAGTTTTTAGTGCTGAATGGAGGAAATGACCGGCGATCCTAGCACCTCCTTGAAACAGTAAAACATTTACCTTTGTTGTAAATCAAATTACAATTATAAGCAAGTTCTGGCAATTACACACAACTGCTGTGTCAAAGATAATTTTAAATCTTATTTGTAATAAGCCTTGTAAGAATTACTGTGGCAACGTGCATTGTTTATCTCGTTTACTAACTTGTAAAATTATTGCAATGCAGCTGTCAATTAGTAATTTGTAAACATTTCTTTTCACAGGCAATAGAGGGCTTGAGTAAATGGTGTTTACAAGCGAGTAACAAGTAAAATACTTAACTGTAGTCTGTTCTATGGCCTGAATTGTTAAAAATTTTAGTAAATTAAACTTTATAAATAAGATTGTTTTATTCACAGTCTTAGGTGTGTGTGTGTGTGTGGTCTGTTTTAAAAGTGTACATAGAAGATTAACATGGGAATTGGTTTTTTGCGTGCTGTTGCTTGGTGATCTACCGGACAACAATGATTGTAGTACCAATCGAAAGATATCATTTTTCTGAATCAAACGATGTACCATAACAATTTAGTAGTGATTTGGTTCGGCAAATTAATTTTTAAACGTCAAATAAATAGTTTGAAAGAAATCAAAACAAAACAGTCATTGGTGACTATAATTTATTTTCGTTAAAAATTGAATAAATCGGAGCTGTATTTTCATCAATAAAAGTAGAACTTTTTAAACCATAAATTAGTGATAAATAAATATTTGAATTTTATTTCAGTACCGTTTACAAAATTTTACTAAAAGGGAAACTGATGAAAAGCGCCATGAACAATACTTATTTAATTGTATAAAATTTCATCAAGATCTCTGTCAGTAAGTATTTATTTTTATATTATATACTTTTTTTTTCTAATAAAAACATTCTTTTTAGATTTTGTGATGATTTGGAATTCCTTGAATCAAAAACAATTTTTTTACAGTTTATGCTTTCTTCTATCTTCTTGTGTATTAGTGGGTTAATTATTTCTTTGGTAATATTTTAATGAAGTTTTATATTTCTATATCCCTTCCTGATGTAAATGATAAATGGATCAGCCACGTTATGTAAATAATTTACTATACTGGTACAAGCGTTTCCTTGATTTTGGTCGGACTAATCCTCAGTTTTGAATACGAAGTTTCTTACATATATAACATTATTAATTATATTATTTACACTTAATTGTTGAGAAATAACTTTAAAATAAGGAGCTCTGTTGCTTTTGCGATATAGGAATGTGTTAGTGTATATTAATAAACTGCCCTTTTATTAAATCTTCACTGAACCCATGTTTCAATGCGCGTTACAATTAATGTCAGATGTTTTTGTTGTGTTTGTTTACGAATATAACGAAGTAAAGTATGAAGGTGCAATGACAATAATTTAACAGCTGACAAGTTAGAAATTGGAAGAGCATGCTCTGGATGTACAAAGACCTATTTCAGAAACCGGGGCTGACTCTAAATTTATATTAGAAAATTCGTACTGTTAAGACGTTTTGATAATCTCGTGTGCACAATAATAACAGGTATATTAACAAATTTAAATACATTTTAGAGGTTGACAGAAGAATACAATCTAAATCAGAAGAAAATGCTAGATATTAAAAGGAGAATTCGAGCCAAATTAGATGACATGACAATTCTCAATCGTGCATAAATGAGGTTAAAAGATGAATGAAAGTCAACAAATTTTAAATGTGAATTAATAAGAAGTTGGCAATAAAGTTTTATAGCCTAGAAAAGTGAATTGAAATTCTAGAAAAACATTGCACAAAATATTTTGTTATAAAACTTAAATTTTATGCTCTTTATTGTAACGTCACGTGTGAACTGTAAAGTAAATTTCTTAAAATAGGTCTTCGCAAAACCAGTTTGTCAGTGGCGTCTCGTGTATTTTATAATAAGGCAAGCAATGATAAATAGATCATATGTAAAAAAATGTCATTCCATACGATTTTTTTATTGAATAATAAGGACGGCCAACAAATAATTTTAGTAATTTTTCGCTACCATATAGTCATATAAATTGGTATTAAAATATCTTATTGCATTTTTAACAGTAGTTGTGAATAACTTCATACGGGGAACAGGATAAAAAGGTTTGTTTCCTTCAAGATTTAAACTACTGAATGGTTTTCCGACAATTTTTTTTTATTGCGCAAATGTCATTCATTTTATAAATATGCAAGGTTTATTATAACTTTCAAAATTTATTTATAACAAATTTAATGTAGCAATATACTTTATAAATAAAATTTAGTTGTATCCTGTCCTTTTACAATTTTTACCAGTAAAATATCTTCATACAAGCACTTTAAACATATTTTGAGTATAAAAGCTACATGTTCGGTTAATATCAACTAGAAACCCTAACTGTTCTAATCTATTTTGCACAAGTTTCGCTAGATTAGTTACATAAAATAATTTTTGCTGTATCTTCAAATCTGTTTAAAAACCTGATGTAACATCGTTTGTGATACTATAAATAATGCAAGTAGATTTTACAGAAAATTTACTAATTACTGATTTAGTATTGGTACGTTTACTTCTATGTGTTTGTTTAGATTCGGTCGAATTCTCCCTAAGGTGAACTGTAGGGCTGTTTTGGTCTAATATAGGTTTCATCAATATCTCAATTTTTAGGGTATTAAATCGTGTCCTACATACTTCATGTTATTTTACTTTATTTATGATAATATTTTCATAAAGGTTGCGTAAGAGAATATATTGTAACAGACGCGGCAACAATAAGTTGTAACTTATCGGCTTACGCCGCCGTTTGGATGACTTGTTTAGACCAGTCAGCTCGCGTCACAATAGATAATATTTCCGAAGCTTCTCGAACCAAGGAAAGTGAAATATAAAAGAGCGAATCACCGTGATATGTGTTAGTGTATAAGTTTTTGTATTCGTTATTTTAGTCTTTAAATATAGTGTTAATTAACTTTTACTTTTTATTATAATAATCATTCACTATTTATTATTAATAATAAATCTCTTTGTTTAAAACCCACGAACGTTACAATACGACCAGAGGGACTCAAATTCTGCATATTCAATCATATTATCGTTTAATTTGTCGGTGATAATATCTATTGCTAATTGTCTTTTTTGACAAAAAGATCATTTAGCCAACAATACAACTAATACAAGTATATTAAAAGTGCTTTCGGCGACTTGCATGCTTTGTTTAGATGGTATAATTCTTATTATATAAACCGTGTAAAATGTATAAATGAATCTAATATTATTTTAAAAATAAAATAAAATTAGATTAAAAATTATTTTATCTGAACCGAAAAAACAGAGGTTCTTCAACAAATACTTAACTTCACAAACTGGCAATAATACAAATTATTTTTGTTTAGTTACTTTAAAACAATTAAAATTTTCCGTTGTTAAAAATTTCATTTATGTTTCTTTAGAGAGTTTACTGTTACAATTATTAAAATATTTATAATAATACATAATATTTTGTTTATTAAGTTTAAAGCAAGTTTTAGGATTCCCATGTTGTTAAAAAAATCAGGATTCGTTCATTGGAACTAATTGTGCTAAAAATTTAAATATTTTTCGTTTATACTTTGTTTACATGTACCAATTTTTGTACAAAATTTGGAATGTTACGGCAAAAGTCGTCGTATTATTATTGGCAGATATATATTTTCTTAGGTGAACAAGTTTTAAGATATTCATGAGTTTCAGAAACCTGAATTAAAAGTTTCTAAATAAAATGTTTATTCTTACAATTAAATAATATATTTATTTAATCTTAATAACTTAGAATATTTTATTTATTTACTTTAAAACAGAGATTTAAAATATTTTCGTATGAAAAATGTAAACAAAACAATAAATACAAATATCTCAAAAATTCCACAATTTATGAAGTTATTTGTAAGGACATTTCTGTTAGGAAATAAAATTTACTATCAACTGATGTTTGTTTCATTGAAATCGGTCGAACAGTTCCAGAGATGTTTAAATGTAATGCTCGAAAACCAGCGCGCGAAAGCGATCATCGAATGACGTCATCACGGGGGCGGGGGAGGTGTCTCCCGGTTTAATTTCATAGTACTTCATCTATACAAGCAGGGTACAAAATTAGGTGCTGGTATCCTGAAGTGAAATATTTTTACGCTAACAGCGTGCACTATTGTGGATTACGTACATTTCATTCAAAGACTTGGAGAGAAAATGGAATACCAGATGACAATAGGTATATAATATTTATTTCTCAAAATATAAACAATCTTAGGCAATATGCTGCAAAGCAACGCAAAACTTTTCACCTTCAACTGTACTGCGGTATTAGACAGGCTATATCTACTTAAATACGCCATTGGGATGTATGTACCTGAGCTGACATGAATGTCATCAATCGTTGAAAAGTTAGATCAGTTGTTGTGTGTAGAATTTGAAAATTCACGAAAAACAAAAAATTATTATAATTTTTGTTATTGTAAATGGAAAGCTATTCTTGTTCATGGCAATAAATTTTATTTAATTTACTTTATAAAGTATCCTTTCATTTATATACCTATAACTATAACGATATTCAACAGAAAAAATATCTATATATCGATGTAACGAAAGTTGTGTTGACACTATCGGTGTGCTTTTTCCTTAGCCTCCCGTGAACTAGAGGCACCTGCTTGACCCTTGCCAGATGCCTGACTTTGTCGACACATTGATATATTAATACATCAATACATGGATATTTTCGATAGTTTTTCTAGCATCGAACAGCGATATTGAAAATAAGATATCGAACAGTCCTAACTATAACTTATCAATCAACGGTTTATAAAGTTTAGATTCGCACAAACGTAGTTCTGTTAGTGAACAATAGAGGCTCCTTGTATGAAAAACACTATAAACCAAAATACAGATATGAGAAAAGACAGATTTGGCAAACCGTTCAAGCTTCAACTAACACTACAAGCAGAGAGAAATTGCCGCAGACACTAAAAATTAAATATCGATAGCCAAAATTGAAATAATTTTTCAAATTTGGTAGGTAGCAAGCACTGTTTATAGATTATTTTTAAATGTTGTAATTAAATTGTGTGAGAACACTCCAGATTATAACTTAAAATAAATAAACAAGCAATAGGAAGAAAATACAGGAGAAACTACGTAGAAATCACAAAAGAAAACTGAAAATGAACATACTGTGGGAATGTGACAGGGGTATTGAAGAATTAAAAATAGATGTAAACTCAAAAAAGGTTGTAAAGGGGAAGACAACGATACCAAACAAATATTGAGAAATAAATGCAATAAAAGAGGAATTGAGATTTTCGAACACTTGTGGCTTAAAGGATAACAGAAGAACATAGATATACTAAAAATGAAGGAAGACAAGTTCCAAGAATTACTTTTTGGAAGCATGAAAAAAAAAAATATGTTAAAAATATGGCTATCGTCCAAAATTATGGGTTAGTTAACTTGTACGTAAATTCAATCTCTAGATTATTTGTAGCAAGTGTTAATAACCACCACGAACCTTATGGCTAATATTATAAAATCAAAAATAATAACAGTGCTATTCGGATGAGGAAAAGTTAACGGCAACCAAACGATGAAAGAATTTTTGTCCGAAAATCAGCTTCAAGTACTTCTTAGTATCTCTGGCAGGCTTCACTAATTAGTTGGTTACATCGCCTATACAAAGAGTTTCGAAATCATATTTTCATGTAATAAGTAATTATTGAAATATTCAAAAGATCCGAAATTGAAATATGTTAAAGGAATGAGGCCTTAGGATCCAATTTCAAATAATAACGCAGACATCTTCAAATATATTTATTGAACTATAATTTTTTTTTTCTCAAATGTCAAAATTGTTGTTTTTTTACTCTGTTTTGCGGCCGTTGTTAATAGTAACGGCCGCGAAGTAGAGTAAAAATACAATCATTTTGGATTTTGCGGCCGTTACCATAACAACAGCCGCGAAATTGAATTTTGGCTGCGAAATGCATATTTCGCGTCCAGTTGCACAAAAAAGTTATTTAGAAAAAAACAAACAAATATTATACGATGTAGTATTTTAACTCGCGACAATTCTATAGAAAACTGCTTCGTTATTGGCCTAGACGTAGACGTCACTACGACTTATTACGACAGGTTGAGGCAGGTCCTTATTCGTTACATTGCCCCTCCTAAAGGATGTTTCGTCCCGAAACTGGCCTGAACCATTATGATAATTTCACAAGAATCCCTTCAAGGAGGAGAAGTCAAATTCATCAGATGTTTCTTCTATCGAATTATAGGGATTGTACCTGCAAATGAACATCGCAATATTCTTGAAAAGTACGTCCAACTAATTCCTTGTAATTCACGAGCTCAATCTATCAAAATCACAGGCTAGTTTTGGTACAGCAAATTTTAATGTCTTTCTCGAGTAATATTCTTCGCAGGTTACGATCTCAAGCAGTACAATAAGACAGTTTCCGATGTGATAGATTTTGGTTATTAAGTAGAAAATGTGCTCTTTTCAACTCGATTGTCTATCTGTTATTTGCAATACTTATCCAATGCATATGGATGTTGTTGTCGGAGTTCTTCTAAATGGCCAAATTTTTTTTTAAAATACTGCGACAATTCCACGAGACATCTTTAAATCCTGAGGCACACAATGCCAAGGAGTATTCAACAGGCACTTTAAACATATCTCCTTATTATGCTTTGGAACGCCCTATCGTGAATTGTGTTCCGTAGAATAAGTGAACAAGAAGTCTTCAATTTTGGTTTTAACCCTGTCCAATTGAAATTGATGAACTTCTGTTCCGTAGCGGCATTCTGATTTGGCAGGACATACGCTTTTATCCACGTATTATAGTAATCCTTTATCAAGTCAATTGCTTCGTTTTATAAAATTGTCCCAACATTATCGGAAATTCCGACGTTACTTGCATTTTTATCCAATATGAAATTCCTTCCTCGTTTTAGATTGTCAAAATCATACTTACCGTTATTTCACCATATAAATATTAAACTCTCTTCGGAACTTGGTAAATCCTGTTTATTACTGGATGGGCAGTTTCATTCTATTCTATGCATATTTATATTATCATCGATTGCGACGTATAGACGATTGTTATCTTGCTGTGTTAAATTAAATAGTTTTTCAGTGGTAATGTTCTGTTATAAGTTTTTTGGCCATAAACTCTTAACTTTGAAATTGATAATTTTCTTATAAAAACATGTGTTCAATAAAGTGATATAGTTAAATATTAGTGCAAAAGTTAAGAATTACTTTTTCCATCGTTTTAAATTAATTTTGACAAACTTGTCTCACAGGCTGAGCACAATTGACTTAAGTGTTTGCGCACCATCAAATTGGAAAACATGAAAAATAATCCTGAAGAAAGTTTAGAAGCTAAAAGCTGTACGAAGTGCACTAAAAAGTTTGATAAAGGCAAATTAATTGCATGCGATGGTAATTTTAAGAATTAGTTTCACATTAATTGTGTGGGTATTAAAGATAAAGATTTTGCTGTAATTGATGTGTGGAGTGAAATGGTATACATGCATGAAAAGTTATGGGGGGTGCCTGGGCAAATATTATTATTTTACTAACCGCCGTTTTTAAAAAAATACAAATTTAATTAATTGGACAAATGCAATGATTCCCAAAATTGACCAATGATTTTGCCAAAAATTACTTCGTTTAATTTCTGCTGTCGGTAAGGTATTAAAATTAGTAGAGATTCGCCAAGAGCAAAATGTATTTACTAAAATTTTTGAAGTTTGTTAGATGAATTGAACGCAGAAAAATCTGATTACTAAAATGAAGAACCCGTTCCAAAAAAGTTTTTCAAATATTTTAAATTATGAAAAATAAATAAATAAAAGAAATATATCATCACGCTTTTTAACCATTATGGGTGTGGCACTCTGCTACGCAGATCTCGGTAAGTGATATATTTTTGAGTATAAAGTGCGGCTACCAGCCGTCAAACATAGCCCTTCCCCCAAAGATGTTAGTGGAGGGGGAACCACAGGGGTAAATTTAATTTGGCAACTGTCAGCTGTATGATTCGAACTGAGGATTTCACGGTCCACAGTCCGACGCGTTACCACTGAGCTATTTACCCTATGTTCTTAATAGGTGTGAAATATTCAGTTCATTATAAAATGTTTTATCAGTTATCTCAATAAGAAGTTCTTCTTGTAAAAAAAAGTTTTTAAAATTAACCCACGTAAAATCTAAATTACTGTGTACTAGGGCACAAGATCGACTGAAAATCAGAATATTACTATTTGTTGAAAATAACCTAGCCTCGGCCGCGTGTCTATGAAGTTGTAACCACACAGAAGCGTAAATTCTAATATTATTATTATTTTCATATTGTGCTCAATTTGTGCTGCCGTGTGCTTAATAGTATATTATGATACAAGTGTAAAGCACGTACGACGAGTTTAAGAGCACGACACGAAGCGGCGTGTTTTTAATGTCGCTAGTGCTTTAATAGATATTTACGACGCTTCCAAAAGTTAAAAAATTTAAATAATTTGATTTTATTTTTTTGACAAGTAGAAAATAAATCCAAATAGTTGCTGTAAAAATGATTTCAAATCCATGACGACAACAATTTTACATAGGCAAATGTGTAGTTTTTTTTCAATTTTTTTTAAGCATTTCGTGAAAATGAGTGATTTAGAAAGTATTTTGTCGCATATAGATGAAAAAGCTTTGAAAATGATTAATTAATTAAATAATAATTAACTTGAAGAATTCTCACGGGCGTAGATAAAAGCACTTATACACGTGTGTCATACCCTATTTTTTTATTATACTTGCATCACATTCTGAAAAAAAAAAACAGGAACGCAACATTTAGATTTTAATTCATTTCATAATTTTGAGCGTGTGACTTTTGACGTACATCGTTTACATGGAGATTGGTTTGCATTTATTGTTTACTATGTAGATTAGTTTTTTTTTTCAATTTGTCTTGACAGTTTGACAGATATTATAAGTATTTATTTTTGTTGTTGCTTAGCAACCATCAAAGCACGTCGTGTTTTAATCTTGCGTTTACGCACGCTGTAGCGTGTTTTAAACACAGATTATGATGCAGATATAATATAAAATAATATGTGCACCATTTTAATATACTTTTTATACATGATTCACTTGGGTTTAAAAGTTCTTAGTACAACCACAATTTTTTGTGCTGGTCATTTTGTGTATCGTATTATATTGCGCTTTATTTGTGCAATATTGTGCAAAGAATATTTTTCTTCAAAACTGATTACTTAGACTAATATTAATTATATCAAAATGGGGTTACAACTTCGCTATGAAACCACATTTTTTTGTGTATCTCAACTTTTTGTTATTTTTATATCTAATTCTGTTTGTGCTTCTTTGTGCAGTGTGAAATATTTTCGAAATCTCAATGTTTTTTAATATAAATGACATTTTATTTTCCGGATTACAACTTTAAAACTGCAATTAATGTGATTTACAAAATTAATACAAATTAATGCACATTATATAAAACATTACAAATTAATATAGAGCCTGGAAACATTTCAGAAATATTTTAAGGATCTTTTGCTGTCAAAAAGTCTTTATAAACATATATTCCTCAAATGCCGGGGCTAACATAGGGTATGCCAGCAAGACCGTTTTCAGTGTGAATGTTTATATCTTATTTACTGTTTTATTATTCCACCCTTAGAGGGATACTCTTGATTTTATAATTTTTCGAGTAAACATATATTATACTACAGATGCTATTTGTATATATACCGTTTTCTACGTTAATTGTTAACTTATTAGAATGTTAAATAGTTACAATTACACGCCGATATTGTATAATAGTGTATTATTCAATAAGCATGTAATGTATGCTATTACTCAAGAGAATGAACTTTGCAATGATCGAACGCGAGTGATTTAAATCATTCGAATGAGTAATAGCTATTACAAGCGAGTAGAATAATATTCCTTATCCACAACATTTCGTCAAATTCTTGTTTTGAAATTATAAGAACATGTTACGTTTATAACTGCCGGGTTCGGTTAAGTTTAATAAACAATAATTAAAACAACTATTAAAAGTAACACAAAGTTTATTCACTAACACTTATATTTATTTAAACTACTGATTTATTTTTACACGCTTATTAATAATCACAAAATAACAATTAATCAATACTTAACTAAGAATATTACACAAGAAATATTTATTTGCATTATTTATATACACTATGCAATCGTTTTATTTATTTCCACTTGATTCGATGATGAGTCATCGTTGCATTCTGTCTGTGTGCTACAATAAGTAGAATTTTTGCTTCGACAAATACAAAAAACTGTTTATCAACATAGATAAATTGTAGCTATCATCACTAGGACGTCGCCGAGTAAATGACGCAAAGCCGGTGTGTTCGAACAAGTCCATTCGCTCCACAATAGAGAATGTTCCAGGCAGTTCTAGAAACAAGGAACGTGTTATATAAAAAAGCGAATCATCGTCAGTAGGGACATTTCTTTTCGTTTAAACAAAAACGTTTAAAACCCACGAACTTTACAATATGTTTTTAAAATTCAATTTCACTATAACCAATTATTAACCCTGCACCGGTGGCACTGAGTCTCTCAGACTCGAGCGTTGCAAGATTGTATGTAAAAAGGTTAGGGGTAGAGCTGTGGGGTACCACTTTTCAGTAGCTTCCTAGAATTCACTACTCTACTGATATATGAAATGATATCATTTCTAAGCGTTTTAAGTAAAATTTGCAGAGCCTTTAGAGTCTGTCAGACTCGGTTCCACCACTTAAGGACTATAAATCTCAAGTTGCATATATTCCTAGTTTGTATATGTTTTGCGCTTTTGGTAATTAGTAAACAACTATATTTTTCGAAAAAAGTTAAAATAATGAAAAATAAGTTTAGAAAAATGAATTACGAGCAAGAACAGTTACATTTTTTACGGTTACTATAGGAAGTAGACACTGGCACTGAAGTAGTTTTTGGCGATGAAGAATCCGAAGGCGAAGAAGACAATCTCGATGAACAATTGTCTAGTTCTGATACAGAGCAAGAAGGAGAAAGCGAGGGCGATTTACCATCGCAATAAAAAATTCCACGAATTCCCAGTTTCAATGGCAAAAATGGTATGGCCTGGAAAAAACATCGCATCACTCAGACGTTTAGAACTAGTAAATCTAATATAGTTACACGATTACCAGGAGTTACACAATATTGAAGAAACGCGAAGCCAAAATTCGAATATTGGAATTTACTTTTTTCCGACGAAATTTTGGGAGTAATTGTTGAAAATACCAACAAAAAATTATTAACATCAAATCGAAGAATGCTAGGGAGCGTTCTGCAAAAAATACAGATATGAGTGAAATAAAAGCACTCTTGGATTTGAACCAGCAGTCCGAGAAAAACGTCAGGAAATAGCAGACACTTCAGTTGATGGTTCCGTAGTTTAGCAGGAGGCGCCAGTCGGCAGAAAACGGTGTTATTTTTGCAAAAACAACAATACTACATGTTATTTTTTATAAAATTTATAAAAAAAGATTATGGTTGAAACCTGCAGAATTTCGATGTCCAGTATTTGTAGTATTACCAATAAATATTTTTAAATATTGTTTATAGTATGTTCCTTAAGAAAAACATGTTTTCTTCATTTTTTATCATTTGAAATAGTATTTTTTTTTAATTTAATTTTACCTATATATTATTTTTGAATTTTGTACCTCATTTGTTTTTTCCCGATTTTTTTTTTAATTTCATATTAATTGACAACTTCTACGATGACATAATTACAAAGCTAAGATATGTATGTAATTGAAATACCTGCAAAGAAAGTTTTACCGTAAACAGTTACTGGTGTTTCAATTTTTTTGTACTGAGTCACCACTCCAGGGTTAATGATATGGGAGTACCTCAAAGTATTGTTTTAGGCTTCATTTTATTCATTTTGAATATTAACGACATTGTTAAAAATTTAAATAATTGTAGTATTCATCTTTTTGCTGACGTCACTTTAATTTATTATTCAATACACTTAATACAGAATTACAAAATGTTGATAATTTAATGAAACCTAATAAACTAAAATTGAATACTGCAAAATCAAACGTAATAATTCTTTGTAATGTTGCAAAATATGAACATATAAGCAAATTAACAGTTATTGTATAAATAATGGTGATACAATACTGGAAATAGTAGATAATACTAAATATCTGGGTGTTATAATCGCTAGAAAAAAGAGAATTAGATAAATTACAAATACTACAAAACAGAGCAATGATAATCATTTTGCATTGTAACAGATTCACTAGCATTAATATCATGTTCAAAACAAAAAAGATGAGGAGCGAAAGTTGTATTTCCCTGACTAATCGTGAAATGTTTTATTCGTTCAGTTATCTTAGAAACGTGGTTAAGAAAACGTTTATATATCTTTAGAAACGAGAGAAATGCGCTCCTAGGTACATATAGAAAATCAGATTTGATTTTTAAATTAGAAATTAATTTTAATTATTATCAATGGTTTCAGAAAAAAATTAATTCATAACTCGTCAGTAAAATGTCTATACTTGAGTAGGTGCTGTGAAACACTAGACACATAGTGCCTCGTATTTCAATATGGCTCCTCGACAATAGTGTACTATTTTCCTGACTCTTATGTAAATAACTATTCTTTAGACTTAGTTTTAATCCGACACTTCTCAGCCACTTAATACCTCTTACAAATTTCTCATGTGGTGCCCAAAAGTTTTTCCAACAATTGCAGAGCCCTATCGTTATTACTGTGTCATATATTTCCACAGTCGACCACTAACGGAAAATATAGTAGTGCCAGAGAACAATAACTTTCACTTTTGTGGGGGAATCGGTGTTGCAAGCTGAAATTTTAAAATCAAAATTAGCTATCATAAACTATCATTCCTCACATTTATGCGTATAGGTTATGTAACATATATATATATATATATATATATATATATATATAATTTTGAAATAATTTATTTTTAGTACTCGGGAGACACATATAACTGTATACGTAATGTTATTTTTATAATAGCATCAATATGGGAACTATTTGTTCATTGTTATGGTGCGGAATTATTGACAACCGAGGTAAGTTTTACTATTTATTGTTTGCTAATAATAATTAGTTGTAATTGTAGACAATTTATAGGTTTTTTTTAGATAAGGTTTTTTGCCGAATATAAGTGGCCTGTCCATATTATTTTAGGGGTAGCTTATATGAATATTTCGTCGATTGAATGTGGCTAGTAAAATTGAAAATTAAAGATATATTAGTGTTACATATATATTACTGCCTACGAGATACCTTCACAGTTAAATTCATCTGCTGTTGATCTAGCTAGGTTAACAACATTTACTAACATAGCATAGTTCATAACATTTAGACACTAGACGGCAGTGATAGATTTTAAATCGACTGTTAACCAATTTTTAACTTCATTACTTAAAAAATGGAACTGCTTCGACATGTAAAAATTGGGAGTCGAATCTACTCCGCTACTCCCGCTCAAATGTAATTTAATCTTGCCACAAGAATTAAATTTTTTTTTGTCGTTTTCAGGCAACCATAATATTTACGGTAGGTAAAGTAACTGTTGTTAAATTTTTCGTGTTCGTAATTTTTCTGCTGTATAGTCCCCGTATAGTCCTTTTCGTTTCATTATTATTATTTCATTATTAAAAACCACCTCCGTCTCCACTGTCTAAAAGCTAGCGGCCGCAAACCAAACTATCCAAGGGTGCAGAAAGTGACAATTGCGACAACGTACTTTTTTTGTATTATTAATTTTTGCACCTTTTCACGATACGCGGTATACCAGCGTACTTGCACTCTGTTTCCCACTTAAACGAGCGAACAGTGGTAGAGAAAGATGCTGGGTTAATACCTGTGTGTTTTGAGTAAAAGGCATCTAGCTGGATACGTATCCGTCGTCTTAGATAAAGTTCTGCTGGTAATTTTCCATTCGCAAGATGTGGGGCTCTGTATCCAAAAAGAATTTCTTGAACTTTTTCTTCAAGGGATATATTGGATGAAGCTAAACATTTCAATTTATTTTTGAATGTTTGTTCATTTCTTTCGGCGTGACCATTAGTCGTTGGAAGGCCTCGTGCTATAAATTTTTGCAAAACTGTGTTGACAAAATCTTGGAATTCAATGCTTTTAAAAATTGTGACATTATCTGATACAATGACTCTAGGAAACCCAAGCGTACTGAAGAGGTTTTTTAGTTGTTAAATAGTTGATAATATTAATGGTGCTTTTTGGTTGATTTTTAACTTCAAGCCATTAAAGAAAAAAAATATTCGGAATGAAGTAACTAATTTATTTAATAACCAATATGAAATCGTTAAAAATTTTGTGCTGATTCGTCCCATGCATGAATTTAAAACCTTTTTTGGATTTTTGTTGATTAAAGCACATGGTATACATGACTTTACCATACATTCGATGTCTTTATCGATTGCTTTCCACCAACAATATCTTCGAGCAAGTTGCTTTATTTTTACGATTCCAACATTAGTTCGGTGTAGCTCTTGTAGTACTTCATGTTGTAGTTTCTTACGAATTACAGCTCGCTTGTTTTTATATACTATATTATTGTTACCTTCCTATTGTAGATTAAGAGTACTTCAAGAATCTGATTTTTCAACTTCGATAGTTCGGGATCGTTTGCATTTCCATCCGCAAGCGTTTTAAAAGTAATTTTAAATGATGAAATTTGATTGATTATTTGATCATCTAAAATAGATACTTCTTGAGCAAGTAATGATTCTTTATTTCTTGAAATTTTCTCTGTAGTTTTTTTACCCTGGAAAATAGTCCACATATGCATGCTTGTAGGATAATCGATGTTCAATTTCATATCCAAAATTTGCTAGAACAACTGCATATCTCTGAAGTCTTTCTGCTGTAATGGCTGGTAATTTTACTTTTTCATTGAAAATTCTTGTAATATGTATAAGGGAAGTAACGCCTACTTGTTGAATGTATTTTCTTGTTAGTTTCAGAGGTTCATTAACATTTCCAAATAGCACACATTATTTGTTATTACTGAATGATTATTTTAATCAGATATTAAACTACAACAAAAATATATGACTTAACAGTTTACGAGAGAAAACAACATTCTATACATATTTCAGTATTACCTTTTTTAGTAAAGTATGAAAATTACTAAACTGAATCGGTAAGGACGGGAGTTGAACAAGACCGCGAGATTAAAATAGTTGTTATACAGATTTAGCTTCTTTCATAGAATGATAAATGTATTAACGGAACTGTAGGCTGTATGATTTTTGAATTGAAGATGTAAAGTCTCAAAAAAAATTTTGTGTTACATTTATTTAATCCAATATTTCGCAACAATTTAGTTGCTTCATCAGGGAATTATAAAAAACGTACAACAATAAGATACAAAATTAAATTTGATATGACTTACATACAAAATGTTATAGCAAGGTATTTTCAAATTTTAACAAAAATGTAATGCTCGAACAAAAAAATCCATTCACTGTCAAGAATGAACTACATAATAACATAACACACAATAAAAATTTTTTTGACACAGTTATTACTATTTTTAATTATAATGTACTTAGGCCATATTCACTCTCAATGATAGAACGGAAATATCTATTAAATGGCGGTGACACAACAAAAGAAAAATTGGCGTTGACCCTAGAAAACGAAAGAAAAAGTCCACAAACCGCCGCGAATTTAAAATTCTTTGAGCAGATATGAGTGAACTTTACTTAAGTTGTTCGTGTCTGTTCTATAGTTCAGAGTTAAACCTTAATTCTTTTGTATGTGACACATTTCTAGGAAAAGACGTTTGTTGTAGTTATTTTCAAGATCTATGATAGTAGTCTCGTCGTAGTTAATAAGAGTTGTGTCTCTAGTGCATAATAAACTAACGCACATAGATTTTACTTATTTCTTTTCTCTGTTGGTGCTGACCAATTCTATTTTTCAATTTTTGAGATATTTGACCAATATAAAATTTATTGCAAGTGCCACAAGGAATTTTATAAATTACAATTAGAATTTTATAAAGGTGCTGTCCGATCTTTGAGTTTAGAGTAAAGCAAATTTATTTATTGAGAATTAGAGCTACTAACATTATAACGAATTATTACCAAAAAGATAAAGATAATAATAATATCTTTGGAATATTTAAATAAAAATAGCACAAAAAAAATGTTTGAGACTTTAAATCTTCAACTAAAAATTATGCAGCTCCAGTTCCGTTAAATCATTTATCATTCTTGTAATAGATCCATTGTCGGTGATAAGTTTGAATTTGAACTATAGTCAATGCCTCTCTGTCAATTTGACTATAATTTGGTTTTGTTGCATCAGTTAGTGGTCATGACAAATTAGTAATTTACGTAACAAGACCTGAACGTGATACTTTACTGGGTTTTTAGCTTGAGAGCCCAGTGAAGACACTTCCTGGTCATGTTGGGTACAATATTTTTTTCACGATCCTGAAAAAAAAATTATTTCACCTTAATGCAATATTTGATTTATGAATGAAAAATAAAAATTATAGTTAATTTTCCAAGCTAGCTCGGAAAAGTAGGAATTTTACGAGCAAGCTCGGCTAAGAAGGAATTTTCGGTCTAAAAAGCGATCAGAAACAGCTCATTTTCTGGGCGATCGCGCAAAAATGCATTTGTATGTTTAACTCCTTCGATAATGTGTGAGAGAACACCTTCAATACATGTGGGTCTTGCGACGCATGTTAAAATAACCAGATAGCCTGGATTATAGGGTTTAGAAATTGATTACTCGCAATTTCATTTTTGATTTTAATAAATGCTATTTCACAACACCATTTTTGCTTTACACGTAATAATTGGCGTAATGGATATGCAATGGATGATAATTTTGGGATAAGCTGTTTATAGCACGTAACTGTACATGAGAATCTGCGAAGTTTATTAATATTCTTTGGAGATGTTGCAGATAGAATTGCTCAGCAGAAACCGTCATCCAGATCTCAATAGGTTACAAATATGACAGTAGTTTTACATCAAAGTCTGCCTGCTTTTTCGATAATTTTTATATCAGCAGGTAAAATGTATTCGTGGGATTACAGTTCCGCATATTCAGTCTGTTTAAAAGTTCACAAATGTATCACTTGTGTGATAATTTAGTATTCATGCCTGGAGAGTCCGGCTGTAGAGATATTTCAATACCGAAGCAAAATTTCGCTTCGGCCGAGTCCTTTATATGAAACTCATGGTTCACTAACTGCTTGAGATTCTTCAATCGTCGTTCATGTCTGTAGGCCACCAAGAAGTCGTCCACATAAATTCAGAGAAACGTGTCGTGGTCGGTCTACACACAAGGATCAGCAGCATTGGGAAGAAAACCATGGGTTGGAAGTACGTCATTTAGTATGGCTGACAGTTTTAATCAGCACGTGAATCGTTTTAATTTACAAACGTAATAACCGTTGGAAAAACTTTTTCCATCATGCGAGCCTTCTATTCCTTCAAGCTAAGAAAGCCCCCTGAGCAACTGCACGAGCCTATCTCTGCTCCAGAGATTCGTCGGCATTGTGTTTATTGCGTAAAATGATTCTGGATCCAGTAACTTTTTGTTGGATCTTTGTGCTAAATTATATGTATCATCGTTGACGATGAGTCTTTTGATTCATACATAAATTGTATCCTTCCAATCGCCTGCGTTGGGACATTTTATGATAACATTGAAGACAAATTACAAGATCATCATGACCTTCTGAGAATCATGTCATTCGTTTCGGGTATTAGTTTCGACGTCGGAATCTCTGTTGACAGAGTTTGAAGAGATGTCGACATTTTGTATATTGTTATTTGGGCGACCAGGGTCCTGTCGATGTTGGACAATTACCATGTCGTCTTGACGTATTTCTTTCATCGTAGAAGCATCATCAGATTTTTGGTAACTGCCACTTCGGCTTGAAGGATTTTGGGTTTAATTAATTTGTTCTTCATTAGGAATCTTCAGAATTGGACAATGGCCAGATTTAGTAAAACCGGAGAAGAATTCTTCGAAATTATCTCTAGATTTGAACTGGTTGAAAAATACTATATATCTCTGAATGTATAGATCTTCTTCTGTTCTGACAGCAACACTGTATGCCTTCGAATTGTTGGAATGGCCGACGAATGTTATTTATTTGGCTATTGATTCAAACTTGCCTGGATTTGTGAACTTGTCTATACGAATGCCATACGTTCGATCCATAATTCGAACGAAGTTTTGTTTTGTGGGCTTCTTGAGATGCAGTGATTTCTCACGTAATTTATGGTAGCTATAGCTTCAGCCCAAAATAACAAAAGAAAGCAGGAGCATGCATCTAGCGGCTTCGAGGAGCATCCTATTGCGACGTGCAGCTATATTATTTTGCTGCGGGATGTGAGGCGTGGTCAGTGGCAATCCCAGCCTGAAACTGATGTTGTCGAGCATAAAATAGATTTTAGTTTCGGTCGGCGACGCATGTGTCAATATTGTCATATTTTTGTCAAAATTACCACGTTGCACCTGGCAACAGAGAAAACAGTGGTTCTTAGATCCACAACATAGAGCGCATTTTGCAGTCTGATGGTTTTGTCGAGTGCTTTGCATCGCCTTTAACAATGACTTGGATGTTGACACAGTTTACCATAGTTACGTTTCTCGAGAAGAGTGTTGATTTTTAAAACAGTTGCTCATTGTTGCACAGACTTTAACTACCGCTAAGTCCCACCTATTCTTATTTTCGATGGTGTTGGTGAAATAACTGGTTTACAAAGAATTCTTCTTCGCCGACGTTTGCTTTTAACTTTTCGAATATGTTCTTGTCGGCCTTTTTCTTCAAATTGCAATTAGCTGTCAAATAAACATTCTTTTTGCAGCAATTGCAAAAAAGTTTGTTTAGTTGATATTTATTTTCGTTTTTCGAATTGTTAAATGTCGGTTTAGGTTCATATGGTTTAGTGTATAGATATTTTATACATAAATGGACTCACTTGTTTCAATAATTCTTGTTCTTAGTCTCAATATCCGGAAGAGTGATTCGAGGGCCAGTTTAAACACGTCATAACTATTCGTTAGACTTTGTAGTAACATCAGGGTAAGTATTTTACCATATATGTCGATTTCCATTGTCGCGAACTTGCCGACGGGTCCAAAAATTGAGCCAAGTGTACAAGTATGTTACCCCCTTCTAGCATTTTTTGTTCCAATAAATGTTTGAGAAGCGTGGCCATACGCGCAGGGCCTTTGGGCGTATATCCAGTCTCTATTTTGTCCCAAACTTCTTCTACGTTATTCACCGACGTTTTGAACCTGACTCTGACAAAGCTGAAGCTATGGCCGACAGCTTAGAAAAACAGTGCTCACCAAACTACGAGCACTGTGACATCACATTTATCGGTCGCCTCAACAGAAAGGTTAAAACCGAACTAAAGTCAGAGCCCACCAGCCCGATAAAGCATGCAAGCCCACGAGAAATCTGGGACATCTTGCGTGCTTTAAATAAAAAGAAAGCACCGGGGCATGACGGTGTTTCCAACAAAGCGCTCAGCCTGTTGCCACGCAAGGGCATCGTAGCGCTAACAAATATCATCAACGCATCGCTCAGATTACGCTATTTTCCAAAAGATTGGAAAATAGCTGACATCTGCGTAATTATAAAACCGGGGCAAAACCCCAGTTTTCCACAAAACTACAGACCCATCAGCCTGCTTTGCACCATGGGCAAAGTCCTAGAACGGGTTATACTGACCCGGCTAGAAGAGGAAACCAAAAGCCTCAATCTGATTCCTGACCATCAGCATGGTTTCAGGCAACAACACTCGACTGAACATCAACTTCTACGAGTTGTTGAATACATCAGTGAAGGGTTTAATCATCGCCAAGCTACGGGAGCCGTCTTCCTCGACGTAGCGAAGGCGTTTGACAAGATATGGCACCAGGGGATGCTTCACAAGTTGATGTCATCAAATATTAGCCACTCTTTGATCCAGCTCATCAACTCATACTTATCTCGACGAACATTTTGCGTCAAAATTAACGACACAAAATCAACGCCGAGAATCATTACAGCTGGCCTGCCTCAGGGTTCTCTGCTGTCACCGATCCTCTTCAACTTGTACTGCAGTGACATGCCGTCACAAACTGCGGGCACAACGCTGGCTCAGTACGCTGACGACACAGCCGTGCTGTACAAGTCGAGGAACGCGAACGTGATCACTCACAGGCTCCAGCAAGCCGCTGATGAGCTTGAAAACTGGTTCGCCAAGTGGCGAATAAAAGTCAACGCTGAGAAGAGTACCGCCGTACTCTTCACAAAGCGCAGACTCACTCCGGTGGGAAACGTGGAGATGTTCGGCAACAACATCCCCCGGCGCCAAAAAAATAGGTATTTAGGTCTCCTTTTCGATAAAGGATTAACGTGGGAGCCACACGTCAGCAGCAACTGCCACATGCAGGCGCTCTGATGGGCTCCCTTTATCCGTTAATCAATAGACAGAGTCAGATGTCATTGCAGAATAAAATGACAATTTACAAATCAATTATACGGCCCGCAATGACCTACGGAATCTCCGTCTGGGGTTATGCGGCGAATTGTCACATTAAAAAACTGCAAGTGATGCAGAACAAAGCCATACGAATGGCAACCAACGCTCCATGGTTTGTGCGCAACGACCAGTTGCACACAGACCTAAAAATGGAGACAGTCAAAGAATTTGCTCATAAACGAGCAACAAAATTCTTTTCAAAACTCCCTGGTCACCCTAACACCGGTGTCAAAAGATTAGCGGAGTACGACGAGCACGACGTACTCCGACACAAACGACCGAAGCTAATTCTAGCTACAATATAAACACCGCGCCAAGAAGGCGGCACGAAAGTGCACTCTATAAAACTACTCAAATCCGCAAAATGATCCGATAAGGGAGGTGAGGGCCCACGGCCCGGTACTCCTCAAGCCCGTTCAGGTCTAAGGTCTAAGGACGTTTTGAACAATTTCGACATCCTTAAAAAATGTTCGTAATTCGCTCGCTGCGAGAGTCCCGCTCAAAAATTCTCTTTTCTCGACAGAGGATGTGAGACTACGGCTGCGAGCACGCGGCAGGAGTGGAGGGGAGAGGTACGTGAACGATAAAGGGAAACGTGTCAAGAAAAAAGAGCGGAGCGCACGTTTTTTGATGTTCTAGACGTTAGAGTGAAATCCAGAGGCAGAATTTCGGAAGTAGTATTTGGTATCGTTCCGGTGTTACTAAGTTTCTGAAATGCCGTTGTTATATTTGTAGCCAGCACTTTAATCATTTATTTATTATTTAATTTCTATCTCATACTTGCTATTTCGTATGTTGGGCATGGTAATTATTCTGTGCGCATATGTTGTAGATTGCTTGAAATTAAATTTATTTTAGAATGGAAATATTATTGAAATATTTATATATTTTTCTGCAACCATTATAAAAGTGATCACTTTCAGAACTATATTGAGCCAGAATAGTAGTTTATTACGGTACGAGTCATATAAAGTTATTTAAGTACTAAGGGCAGTAATGTAAACTAGGAGATATTTCAGGGCCCTATTTACGCATGTGCACCCGATGTACGAGCACAGGGGCCTCCACAACTTAGGGCCCTCCACAAACTTCCAGAATCAAAAATTTTTCCAACTGAAATGAATGCTAAATGCGTTCATTGCGAGGCATAGGTTTACGTCAGCGCAACGGAAGGTTTTCGTCAACGGCTAACTAATGTTGGACCGATGTAAATAAACGATAAACACGATAAAATACATGAGTCAAAACTCGTGAAACGGATCTCCCAAAACTTAAGTTGTTTTTTTAGTGACTGTATTATTTGTTTTAGAAAGCTTATTCTACGCGCAAACGAGTTTTGCGAAAAAATATTTGTATCCTATTTATAAATAATTTTTTTACTTAAACGTTAAATGTGTTCATAATGGCTAAATAAAAAATGGATTTTAGCGATACAGAATTGCCTGAAAATATTTGGAACGCAGCAGGTAAAGCTCTGAAAAGCTTAATTCCGTGTGTATTAATAAATAGCGTTATATTATCATTGTGTTTTATTTTAATTTTCTTGACTGATTTGACAGGTCAGTATGTGTAATATTACCCTACAGCATAGAGTTATGACATACTTACCCTGCCTACTTTTGTGCATGTAAACATAGGTTTAATCTCCTGAAAACGGTAATAGATTTCCTAAACATTCGAGATCTAAAAAATCACTTACAGTTCGAGGTTAGTAAGATATTTTTTGCAATACCTGCGTAACTATAAGAAAAAGAAAAATAGGTATCAAAATTAACAGCTGTCAGATTGAGGTTAAAAATAAAATTTGAATGATATATATTTACTTACCGTCCACCGTGAACGGTAAGTTTCACTTACCATCCACCGTGGACGGTAAGTAAATGATGTAACCATGGAAACCAATTGTGCAATAAAGTTTAAATTTTGTTATTAATGGGTAACTTACAATACAGATATTGCAAAAAATTATTTTACCTGATACAGTAATGAGAAGCTAATAAAAAGTAATTAACAAAGGTGCTGTGAATTAGTTTTATAGCAACTGTTTGAAGTTATTGTCAATGCACATTTCCGCGCGACGGAGCCATGATATAGCGTGTTCGAATTTGCCTGGCGATTGACTTGACTTGCTAATGGGATAAGCCAGCCCTAGCCAGCAGGGTGCAAGTTTGTCTGATGTTCAGGAGTGGATTATTATAATTTTTGGCTTAGATGCTTCAAATCTCCGAAATTTTTAATACGATTATCTTTTCAATTGTTATAATAAAAGAAGGTGTACCGGTTAAAAAACAAAGAAGTAATGCTGGAAAATCGAGAATTTTGAATGATTTTCAAAAAGATGTTATTCGGCGGAAAATATATTCGCTTTACAATGAAAATATATATCCTTCACTAAGATTATTGCATCAAAAATTAAAAGATGAATGTGATATTCTTGTGCAGTTAGTAGTCTTCCCAGTGTTCTCCTAAGCATGAAATTCAAGTTTAAAAAAATTTATAAACGTCAAGTTTTGCTGGAAAGAATATGTCAATGGCGGCATCAATACTTGACAGATTTAAAAAAGTTTCCTGAGGAGAAACGCTCAATTATATACCTCGATGAAACATGGTATGATACACACGACACTAAATCTAAAAGTTGGACTGATGGTAGTGAGAATTGTGTTGCGAATATTCCAGTTTCACGGGGTAAACGGAGAATTATTCTTCACGCGGGGAGTGAGCAAGGATGGGTGAATGGTGCTGAATTATTGTCGGGTCACAACATGAGAAACGCTTGTTTGGATTACCATGATAATATGACGTCTAATATTTTTGAGGAGTGGTTTGGCGGTCAATTATTACTAAATATTCCAGCAAATAGTGTAATAGTTATGGATAACGCTAGTTACCATTCCAGGCAATTAATTTAAATACCCACTAAATCTAGTAATAAAACAGAAATTAAAGAACATTTGTATCATCTTGATATATTATTTGAAGAATCGTACAGTAAAAGTGAATTATTGGAAGTAGCACAAACAAAACTTGTTAAAAGAATGCACGTGTGAGATACAGTGGCACAAAAATTTGGTCATACTGTATTAAGACTGCCTCCGTATTACTGTATATTAAATCCTATAGAACTAATTTGGGGACAATTTAAAACAAGTATTAGACGAAAAAATGTTACACCAACCGTGTGCGCTAATGTTGTGGAATTAATTAAAAGTGAAATAAATAATATTAGTGACTTAAATTGGGCTAGTAGTGTTCGGCATGTGATAGACATAGAAAACAGTTGACAATACTGTATTCATATATAATTTTATTAAAATTTTTCATATTCTGATATTACTTGTGTCTGTTTGTGTAAAACTCATTTGGAAATATTATCCAGTACAACCCTGTAAAGTAGTTCCTCATAAATTTCTTTAATCTTCTTATGGAATACCTGCTGAGAAACACTAATGGAATCAATCGCCACGCAAATTTGTACAAGCTATACACTACACACACGGCGTAGGCCAGCTTGTTGCCGAATTATCTCGGCGGCAACATTTATGCGACGTCGCAACTCTTGCATGGTGTTAACTTCCTAGTCATAAACTAACCTAACATGAAATAACTTTTCAGGCGTCCCCATTAATACAAATCAAGGTGATTTAAATCGGGCCTGGAGGGCCAGCAACTGCACTACCCCGCCCTATTCACCTTCCAGGAATTACATTATTTAAATATTGCCGTACTTGTAGCGCAAAATGTGGTGGTACACCGTCGTATGCTAAAACCATATCCATAAGTTCTTCGTTGGTGAACTGATGCACCTTAATAAAATATCACGAAATAATGACAGATAAGATTGAAAACAATGCTATGTTACCAATGTACAGCACCTTTGTTAATATTTTTTTTTATTAGTTTATTATTACTATATCATTTAAAATAATTTTATCCGTTATCTCCGTAATTAAGATACTTTTACTAAAAAAAATTTTATTTTCTTTTATTAGCTATCATAAACTATCATTCCTCACATTTACGCGTATAGGTTATGTAACTTATATATGACTTAGTTTGTTCTGATTGTTTTGGGTAGGAAAATTGAAAAAAAAAAATAATCAACTGTTGTAGATATGTAGTATCCAAAAGGTTGAATGAAATAAAAAACTTTATCGGGATGTGGACAAGGTAGCAGAAAAGCTCGTGAAATACCGCTAACGAAAAATGTATTTTCATCATCAGAGCTGGATGAAAAGCTATAAAACTAATAAGAATTCTTTCACAATAATTTCAAAATTTCAACACAAAAAAGTACATACCGTTTTGGTCTTCAGAATTTATCATTGTAAATCCTCTGTTATATAGTGTTATGTTTTGCTAATGATGGTGAGCTGAGATAGAGTATTTATAATAATAATAATAAATAATTTTTTTTTTAAGTCAATGGCGAGGTTCAGTCAAAAGCTGTTGTTCCACCTAAGCATACATTATAAATATATTTTAAACAAAAACAAAATAAAAAGCAAAAGAATCATGTAAAAATAGTATACAATTAAATTAATTAAGATTATGATTCAACGTTTATATGTTTTTTAAACGAAGTCATAGATAGGGATTTCATATAAAGAGGATTATTATTGTACAAGGTTGGATCTAAATATGAAAAAGACGATTTAGATTTAGTTTTAGATTTTTTGAAAAAGTGTACAACATATAAATCTTTTTCTCGCAGAGTGTAATTATAGTGTTTATATGTATGTAAGTCTAATCTTATGAATGAGAGAGAGATAGAATTTTGCTAAGCAATCATCTATGTCCTCAATATTTGCTAACAGTCGCTAATCCGAAATGTGATCATATTTACGAACACCGAAAACATATCTGATACAATAATTCTGAAGTAAAGTTATCCTTTTTTGTCAAATTGTGTTAAGTTAGGAATATAAACGCAAGCACAATAACCAAGAGTGGGAAAAATAAGAGCATTAATAATACGTAATTTCACTTGAGACGAAAGTATATGACGGAAATAATATAAATATCGAAGTTTAAGCTTTGCCGCAGTTAATTTTTTTTGTAGATGTGCTCTAAAGTCTAGATTTTCATCAATATCTAACCCTAAACTTTTAATGACAGGACTGCGATTAAATTGAACACCGTCCAGTATTCTCGGGGGTGTATTACTACTTCCAAAAATCATTAGTGAAGATTTGTCTGCGTTTATTTTTAGACCATGATTTTTAATCCATGTGGTTAACATCTCAAGATAAGTTGACTACTTTCTGTAATTGTAGTGGGATTAAAAGATGATAAAATTTGAGTGTCGTCAGCATACGACTGTGCAGAAAAAAAGTTTAGTGCAGATGGCATATCGGCAAAGTAGAGCAGGAAGAATAATGGTCCCAAAATAGATCCTTGGGGAACACCACAGCGTAAAGGAAATACTAAAGATTTTAGTGATTTTGAGTCACATGACATATTAACATAAAAACTCTTGTTATTAAGATAACTGGTACACCATTGCAAGGCAGTATTGGAGAACTTGTAAAATTTAAGTTTGGTAAGGAGCATACTGTGATAAAAAAAAACGAAAGCCTTCGTGAAATCAATTTGTATAAGTACCGACATATCCGATTTATCAAGGTTACGTACAATTGTATCGACAATATTTAACAGGCTGGTGTTAGTACTATGTCCCTGTCTGAAACCTGATTGTGTAGATGGTAGTATATTATTTTGAGTAACATACTTCATAATTTCCTTTCCAGACCTTTCGAGAGTGTAGGGAGAATGCTGATAGGTCGTAGGTCATTGAAAGTATTAGAATTATTTTTTTCGGAATGGACTTGACAATCGCAACATTCCAAATATCAGGAACAACTCCTTCTAGTAAACTTGTATTTATAATGTGCGTAATATGATTAGAGATGACTGCATAAATAAGAATAATCATTTATATAGATAAGGCGTCCACCTCAATTGCATTAGATTTAAGTGTATTTAATATTTTTCGATAGTTTCATTACCTGTTAATTCAAAATTAAAATTGTCATCAAAATTATCTGTAAACGAGTTGCTTAGATACTGATTGAGAGTATTCGTATTTATATTAGAGGTACCAACTTTTTCTACTATCTACTACCCATAGACTTAAGGATCAAGCAGTGTTGAGGAATTATTTGATTCGTTTTCATTAGTAACTTAAACCCGTTTTTAATTATTTCACAATTTAGCAGAATTCTTTATATTATTGTTTACATCATGTTCTAAAAAAGCCTTTTTCTCTCTGCGGATGGCAGAAGTGGTAAGGTTACGTAATTGTTTGTAGCATTGGAATTTAGACTCAGATTTACATTTTTTATATGCAATTAATGCCTTATCTCTCTTTTGTTGTATAATTCTTATTACAGGAGTAATCCATGGTCCGTATTGTTTATTGACGTTTATAGTTTTAATAGGAGCGTGTAAATTAAATTATGAAGTGATATTATTTTTTAAAAAAGAAATTTTGTCATCAATATAATTAAGAGAAAAAGTGTAATTCCAGTCAATTAATTCACTATCTCTAACAAATATTTATGATGTTTATGAAATGTAGGTAAATCTAATACACAAAAGTACAACTATGATCAAATATATCGTTTATCAGAATACCTGAATTTGTGCAAATAGATTTATTTGAAGTTAAAATCACATCTAGTAATGAGTTACTAATAGGTCTAGTGCAGTTATTTATTAGATGATACATGTTATTAGATGTAATTAACTCAGCAAAAAAATTTGAACGAAAATCATTGACTAATAAGTTGATATTGATATCACCAGCACAAATCAAGTAATCTGATTTCGGAATACACTCTGTAAATATTTCATCTAAGATTTCTAGTTCTTTGTAGAGATCTCATTGAGGACAATAAACTACACCAAAACATAACTTTTTGTTATGGATATGACATTGTATCCATAAATGCTCAATATTGTTATTTTGAACAAATTTTGTATAAAGAATTTTGAACGAAATACTGTTACGCACATAGAACGCAACGCCTCCTCCATGTTTATGTGTTCTTTCAGAACTAATTAAAATGTATCCCGGAATATTGAAAAGGTGTGAAGGAGACGTGGAACTAATCCATGTTTCCGTAACGGCAAAGACATCAAAATTAAATTCTTATACAAACTCTTTAAATTTTAAGAAACACGAATTCAATGATCTAACATTTAACTGGCCAAATGTGAACGAATTATCATTGAATTTAATGACCTCAATATCAGAATCATGTTCCTAACGTTTTACAAAATTGTACTCTTCATTTTACAAAATTGTACAATTCAAAAGTAAATATTTTCGTATTCATTACAACTTTATTATTTTAAACTCAATACAAAAATATTATATTTTAATTCTGTCGACATTTCTCGACTGTTTTTCTTTTATATCACACCGCCAACTTCTTTGTCGACACCACATTATGTTTCAAGTCCAAGCCAACTCGGCTACTTCCAACAATACATAATTTGTTTGTTCCAAGTGGTTATTTCCGACAAGTTTGTTACAATTTCACTGCGCCTACGAAAAATGTAAACAAGTTAAGTTTGAAATGGAATGAAGCGCATGTGCATACTCATTTTTTTTGTTTTGACAGCTAACCTTAAATATAAATTTAAATAAAGAAAATCATACATTTTTCGCTACAAAAAAGAAATTAAGCTTTTGTTTCAAAGTAACTTGTTTACATTTTTTGCAGGCACAGTGAAATTGTCACAAACTTGTCAGAAATGACAACAAACCTAATACTATAAGTAAATAATTTAATATCTATACAAATAGAGAAATGAAACCAATGTAAGGTAAGAATGTAGAATTAAAGTGACCTTTTTGACGAGCTGTGTGTGACTGTACTACACGAGTTTTTCTGCTACCTTATCCATATCCCGACAATTTTTTATTTTTATTTTCTTAAACCTATTAGACACTTCATCTCTACAACCCTTCAACTTCGGGTTCCACGACATCATAATTGTTTTTTATGCTGATATTAAGACAACGTATGGCAAAGAGACTGTGTCAGTCCTCAAATCCTGGGCCAAAATCAACATGAACCTTGCAGCATTGCGAAACAAGAAGGTATTTTTATTACAATGTAGAATTAATGTAGATTTCTTGAAAGAATCAATTTTTAAATTCAACAGATTAGTGTATAATTTTTTTAAATCTGTTTTAAAGTTCTAAATAAACATGGCGCATATAAAATTAGTAGATTTAGAATCCAAAATTAACAAACAGAGACAAATAAAAAAAATTGACAAATTGAGTAACAATATCACAACTTTAGTAAATTATAACACAGACAAATGTTTCATAAACTGATTTAATACTACATTTCTTGAAGATTGTAAAAAATTATTAGCGTACGGACCTCAATTTGCAATACATAATAATAACAATGACATATCTTACAAAAATTTTAATAAATGTAGAATTTTGTATTAGTTCACAAAGAGATTTAAAGCAAAAGCACTGTTATCGTGTACAAAATTGGCTATGATTCTAAAATGGATGAGCTGTTGTGTGACTCATCTATGTATAAAATTTTATCTAAAGACCCAACAACTAAATTTCGAAATTATAATAATAAATTAGTAAAAACTTTACATGCTGACAAAATGATTGATAATATAACATACCGTGAACACATTGTACATAACGCTGTTCCATCTAAAATACATAGTTTACCTAAAACACATAAAGGACATCCTATTCCCTTAAGGCCAGTGGTTTCCAGTATCAATTCTTCGACTTACAAACTTGCTAAATTTATTTCTAATATACTTTCTCATTTACATCCATTTTTCTAATTTAATGTTAACAATTATTCATTTGGGTTCGTACGTAACCTCTAAAATATTACTATCTCTGGATGTTTCCTCTTTCATTCATTCATTTCATTCATTTAACGACGCTATAGCCCACTGTGGGTTTTCGTCTTTTCAGTAATTTTCATCCATTCGGTCCTGTTTCTACTCAAATTCTTCCAGCCTTTAATTTCCATTGTTTTTAGGTCGCACTCTACTTCATTAATCCATCTTTTCCTCGGTCTTCCTCTGTTTCTTCTACCCACTGGTTTCCACTCAAGGATTTTTCTTGGTATTCTGTTTTCATCCATCCTCATTACATGCCCAGCCCAAGACAGTCTTCGGCTTTTAATGAATTTTACAATGTCTGCGCTCTCTATCAAGTTGTCTAGTTCAAAATTCATTCTTGATCGCCATGTTCCATCTTCGTTTTGCACTGGTCCATAAATGTTCCTCAATATTTTCCGTTCGAAAGTTCTCAATAGCAGCTCATCTTTCGTGGTTAAGGTCCACGATTCACATCCGTATGTTACAACAGGCCTGATGATAACTTTTATATATTTTTAATTTAGACTTTCTGTTTAGAGCTCTTGATTTCATTAGCTCTCTGTAGGCGAAATAGCAACGGTTTCCACTGATAACTCTTGCCTGAATTTCGCTATTGATAGAGTTCGATTGATTCATTTGGGACCCCAAATAAGAGAATTTTTCTACGTGCTCGAATTCATAGTTTTGACATTTAAAATTTTGTCTATTAATTGCTCTTTTCGTTACTTCCATGTATTTTGTCTTTCCTTCATTTATTCGGAGACCTTTTGGAATTGCTTCATCTTTTAGTTTGGCAACAGTCTTCTCAAGTTCGTCCTTGCGCCTACTTATTATTGCTATATCATCCGCATATGCGAATATTTGCAGACTCTTCGTGCCGATGTATCCAGTCACTTCTAATTTCCTAATGACTGCTTCTAAGACTAGATCAAATAGTATGGAAGATAGTGCGTCGCCTTGCCTTACTCCCGAAGTGATGCTAAAGCCGTCTGTGTATTCATTGTCGACTCTTACTATTGCCTTGGAACCGGTCATGATCATATTCACGAGTTGGACCAGCTTTTTAGGGATGCCTAGTATTAAAAGATCGTTGAGCATTTTATTTCGATTAACACTATCAAAGGCTTGTTTGAAGTCTATGTACAGATTGTATAGATGTATGTTGTGCTCGTAAGCTTTCTCTTGGACCTGTCTAACGGAGAAGATTTGATCAATGGTCGAGCGATTTGGGCGGAACCCACATTGGTACTCTCCTAACAGCTCCTCTGCAACGGGTACCAGTCTGTTATAAATAATGCCAGATAGCACTTTGTAAGCTACATTAAGAAGTGTTACCGCTCTATAATTGGAGCACTCTAGCTTATCTCCTTTTTTGTGTATAGGTTGTATAATTCCCATCGACCATTCTTCTGGTATTTTATTTTGCTTCCAAATTAAAATGATCAGATGATGTAATCTTCTCCAGAGGGTTTCCTCTCCATTTTTCAACAGCTCAGCTGTTATATTGTCCTTCCCCGGTGCTTTATGGTTTTTTAAGCACATAATGACTTCGCACACTTCCTGGTAACTGGGTAATATATCTTCAGGATCTGCGGTGTGCACTAGTACTTCTTCTGAATCATCTGCCTGGTTTGATAATAGTTTATCAAAGTATTCTTTCCATCTTTTCAGAATATCTTGCTTTTCTGTCAGCGTTTTACCATTACTGTCTTTACAGGCATTTATTTTCGGTTTGAAGTCTTGCGTTCGTTCCTTGATCTTTTTATAGAATTTCCTGCTTTCGTTTTTATGATGATGCTCCTCGATTTCATTTATTTTCTTTTTTAATGCTTCCCTTTTTTTCCTTCGGCATATTCTAGCTGCTGAGTCTCTTTTATTGTTATAATCCTCCTGGTTGGCTCTTGTGTTTCTTTGTATGCATTTCAGTCTGGCCCTCCTTTTTGTTTCCACTGCTGTTCGACATTCTTGATCATACCATTCACTGTTTCTCTATATTTTCTTTACTCCTAACACATTTTGAGCTGATGCGATTACCGCTTCTTTTATGTGTGCCCATTCCTCCTCGATGTCATCTGAAGGGGTTATTTCTTGGAGACTTTGAGCTACTTTGCTTTGGTATTTTTGTAGGATGTCCGCGTCATTGAGGCCATCTGTATTCCATCTTAATCTCTTGTCTGATTTTCTGTTTACTATGAGCGATATTTTTTGTTTCAAATTTGCTCCCACTAAGTAGTGGTCCGAATCTGAGTTTGCTCCTCGGTAGGTTCGTACATTCTCAATGTTAGTCGCCCATCTCCTATTTACCATTATGTGATCAATTTGGTTGGTTTTATTGGTGCCAGGGATTTTCCAGGTGCCTTTATGAATGTTTTTTCTCTGAAATGATGTACTCATCACCTTCAAGTTGTTCATAGACGCATATTGTATGGCTTTTAATCCATTGTTACTAGTTAGGTCGTGGAGGCTATGTTTTCCTATTATGTCATGATATACGTCTTCCTTGCCAAATTTCGCATTGAAGTCTCCTAATGTTATGATCATGTCGTGTTTTGGTATTGTATCGTATACATCTTGTAAATCATCGTAGAACTCGTCAGTTATGCCGTCCTCCGCATCTTCGGTTGGCGCGTATACGTTGATGAATGTCATGTTGCAAAATTTGCCTTTTACTCTTATGGTGCATATCCGTTCGTTTAAGGGCCAAAATGCCAAAACTGAGTTTTTGACTCTTTTGGATATAATGAATCCTACTCCTTGCTCACCTTGTCTTTCTTCATTTCCAGAGTAGAATAGGGTAAAATCTTTTTTTTGTATTGTTCCTTTCCCCTTCCATCTCATTTCTTGTATAGCCAATACCTCTATGTTGTATTTCTCAATTTCTTCAGCTAAGCTAGTCATGTTTCCCGCTTGTAGCAGAGTGCGCACATTCCAGGTGCCAAATTTCATCCGTGAGTTCTTATCCTTGTTCCTTAGCCTTGGTCGTTTCCTTAGGGACAGTCCGGTTAGTTTTACTGAATTCTTCGCAACTAGATTTTTTTTCTAGGGCAGGGTCGTTGGCCCTACGCCTAACCCCCAGCCTGGAGGGCCAGAAGATTTGTTTAAGGTTCTCGTCCTCTAGCCTTTGGAGAGTCAACTCCTCACTGCAAGGCAGCAGTGCTGGTTTTGGTCCGCCCCGGGTATTTTATTTCCTCGGTGCCCGTCATATCTGATGGGCGTTCCCCTATCCGCCACCTGGGGAGGCGCCCGATGGGGGACCAGCAACCCCTATGGGTTAGTAAATTAGTAAAAACTTTACATGCTGACAAAATGATTGATAATATAACATACCATGAACACATTGTACATAACGCTGTTCCATCTAAAATACATAGTTTACCTAAAACACATAAAGGACATCCTATTCCCTTAAGGCCAGTGGTTTCCAGTATCAATTCTTCGACTTACAAACTTGCTAAATTTATTTCTAATATACTTTCTCATTTACATCCATTTTTCTAATTTAATGTTAACAATTATTCATTTGGGTTCGTACGTAACCTCTAAAATATTACTATCTCTGGATGTTTCCTCTTTATTCACTAATATTTCCAAATCGTTAGTTATAAAAGAGATAGAAAATAATTGGAATGATATTAAAGAATTTACAAACAATACCGAACATGATTTTACCTATTTTACCTAAAATAGTACGCTTTTTTTTTAATTGTACTTAATTTACCATATTTAGTAACTAAAAATCATTGTAAATCGTAATTTTCAAATTTATTTATTTTTATTTTTTAATTCTTATACATTTACCTACAGATGTTTGTAATTTTGAAGTTGACAATTATGATGTGCAATTATTTTCATCGCACATATTTAGCAAATAATGTTAGCAATGTTGGTGTTGCATAGTGCCTATCAATAGCTGCAGTTTATATAAATAGTTAAAATCATGCCTAAAATAACACAAAGTAAAACTGTGACAATTACAGGCAAGTGCAAAATAATTTACAATTATTTGACTGGTCAAGCACATGCATATGTTTGTATTTTTGTTTAAAATCCATGGCTATCACTACAAATGACCATTTAAATATAATTTTAACCCTGATATTTCATGTTATAAATGGTGCAAAATAGAATGTGATTAGTGACTTGGATGCATAATTTAATTATCTACAAGATTTGTTAGAAGTATTTTGCTCTATAATAAATCGAGACCGACATATCCCTATATGTGAAAAAAATACATTGTTTTTCCTAGATTAGATTACTTCAATAGTTATAATACACATTTACAATTTACAAGTGAGACAGAAGTAAAACAGTGTTTACCTTTTTTGTATATTTTGTTAAAGAGACAAATTTGTGGAGAGATTGTAACTTGTATACTATTTTATTAAGTTGAATGCATTTCTCTGTTCCTCCGTAAATTCGAGTTTAGCATCTTTTTTCAACATGCTTGTTAGAAGTTTGTCAATACAAGAATGTTGGGGAACAAATTTCCTACAATAACTCGCCACTCGCGAGTCCCAGAAAGCTTTGTAATTGTTTCATTGTCTTTGGTTCTGGAAATTTCTGGACAGTTTCAATCTTGGTTGGTGATGGACGTAGTTTTTCATTTTCTATAATGTGTCCTAAAAATTCAATTTTATTTTTCAAGAAATGACACTTCTTTTTATTTAACTCATAGCCCTACTCTCTTGCAGTTTCTAATACTTGTTTCACTCTTGAGATTCCCTCTTGCTCATCTTTCGCTGGTATAATTATATCATCAAAATATGGTAATACAATTCCTTGGGTATATAGCGATCTAAATATAATAAACCTGAAAAACGACTGGCGAGTTGAATAATCCAAATGGAACTTTGAGAAATTGGTATTGTCCATTCTATGATACAAACGATGTGTATTTCCGTTAATCTTCTTCAACATCAACTTGAAAAAATCCATTTCGTAAACCCAACGTTGAAAAAATCTTTGCTACTTGTAGTTGATCTAGCTTCTAGCATCTATAATCGGCAGTGAATATCAGTCCATAATTATGATTTTATTTACCTTTCGATAAACAATGCAGATTCTTGGACTTCCTAGACTTGCGTATTTCGAAGAACAAGGTTCGACTATTCCTTCATCAATCCAGTTGTCAACTTAATTGCGTTCAACAAATAGTAAGCGTCTTGGCTGCTGATAAATTAGTTTATCTTCATTTGTGACTATTTTCATTTGTATTTCAGTTTCTCTAGTTTTGCTTGGCTGATAACTTACAATTAAATATTTAATTTCTTTTTCGGCGAAGCCAATTGTTGTCTTGCCAATATTTATTTCTTCATCTCGTATGATTTCAATATTCATTAATTGAAATTCCTCCTGTGCTTTCGTAATTCAGATTCCTTCTTTATTTATCACTAATTCTGATTGGTTTAGAATTTCATTTCCTACTATGGCATCCATGTTCATGCAATCATCAGTAACGACATATATTACAGCTGGGAAATCGTCATTGTCTATTTGAATTACCTCTTGTAAATATCCCAATACTCGAACTTGATTTCTTCCAAATCCAGTGAATGCTAAGCTAGATGCTTTCAATTAAGGTGATCTTATTTTATTATATGTCTTTTCCGATTGTTATGGATGCGATTGTGACCAGCTTGTATATTCAATTTTTCATGGTGCCTTGATGTGACACTGCTAATATCATCAGTATTTCTTCTCTTTTTGCACTCGAAAGTACGATGTCCCAAATTAAAACATTTAAAACATTTGGTGCCTTTACTATTATATTTTCAATCTGTAGATTTGTGACCGATTTCGCCACAGTTGCAAAAGCGGGGTTGTTTATATTTTTTTTTCAATCTTCCCTTTTTCTAATTTCTCTTCAGTTTTCACTCTTGGTTAAAAAATTGGACGTGAGTGATAGTTGGCAGTTGCTTGAATTTTATTTTTAACTGAACTGTACAGTTCCAAATTTTTCTTAAAATCTTTTATGTCTTGGCTTCTACACATAATCATTTTATTTGTATTGCTGTCGGGTATTCCATTAATTACATACTGTATTAGTGCACTTGCTTCAATGTTGCCTCGACTATAACATATTTACATCATTGAAATAAGAAAAAATTCTCACTTATAATATAACAAGAGATTGGGAATAAATTGAAAATAATTTTACAGATCTTTCGAAAATTTGTTGCCAGCCTATTGGCTTTCGTGGCTATTGCTAAATGGAAACAAGTTTGAAAGATTGAAAGATACTAGAGAATTATTTTCTAATTTATGGAACACTCGAGTTATTTTTAATTAGATTATTTTTTTCATCATCAGGCAATTTTTTATTTGTGTTGATGATAACTATCTGACATCTGTCAACAAAAAAAAAAGCTACAGAGATTATTCCCGGGAATAATCACTAGAGCTTTAGTCGCAGTATAATAATGACAGGATTGGTTAAAACGCAAACACGTGACATGCAATGAAGCATTTCATTAGTTTTAAGTAACATCAGAATATAATCTAATGGACTAAAAATTAACGGGGTAAATAGCTCCATGGTAACGAGTCGGACTGTGGATCGTGAGTTCCTCAGTTCGAATCCCACAGATGACAGTTGCCAATTTAAATTTACTCCTGTAGTTCCCCCTCCACTAACATCTTTGGAGGCTATGATTTGACGGTTGGTAACCGCACTTCATACGCAAAAATCGTGATGATATATTCATTTATTTTATTTGGTCTAAAAATTTATAAAGGTTACCATTAAAAAAATTACATTACCGTTTGTGAACAATTGGTTAAATTTTCTGTTTGTTATTCCTATTAAATGAGATCCGTTTTCCTGGTCATTTTTTGTGTAAAACATTTCTCTCTAATGTCATTAGTTCACACAAAAAATATCTGGTTTTAATAAAGAAAACATTCGGCATATATTACACTCATAAAAATCACTTCTTGTTTCAAGAAAATTTTCAGTTTTCTTTTTGTATGCACTCATTGAAGAAAATTTTATTTCTTACAAAATGGTTAGGTTCAATTCAAATAAAATATAAATTTTGAATATAAATTTTATTCTTAATTTCTTTTTCTGCATTGAAAGAAAATGAATATACTTTAAATTGTATTTTAAAAATAGTGATAATGGAGTCGTTTTAATTTTAAACAAAATGTTTTTATTTAAAACGACATCAATTTGAATTAAACTGCTCCTATTCAAATTACTTCGCCCCCATAATGAGTTCAGTTGAATACTTCGCTTTGTTCCAGCAAAACTAAATTAATTTTCACACAAATCAAGTAGGGGGGGGGGATTTTTTTTAGGATTACATCAAAACGTATAATTATAATTAAACACATATTGCCTTCCCCCCCCCCCTTGGATCTGACTTTGCATCAAATAAATTTTCTCTTCATTTAAGAGGAATCTGTTTGTTCCAAGAAAACATTTTTATCAGTGTACATGAAAAATACTTGCAGAAACAAATTTGTAATTAGCTCGTGGAACGTGTATTATATTTTTAATTTCTGTTGATTATTTTTCACTTATTTAGTGTATTGAATAAAAATGTTTGCGTGTTTTTTTTTAATTATTGCGGAAGGCCCCGATATTTCTAGCTACGCCCCTGGAAGTTCTATTCCTTCCTTAGAACAAAGCCTATCATAAGTAACATACGTTTTATTTTTGTATATCAATGCTATTTTTCTTATAGCTTATGTATTTAATTATTATTATAAGAGTATTCTCTGTCCGCATGCTTTAATAATTAATTGTAAAACATAAATTAATTAAAATAAAATTAATATAGACTTGAGCCGTATCATTATTGCAGTTCATTTTACTGTAGTGGAAGTTGTAAATGTATATTATTTGGTAGGCAAATTAGTTTTTATAAATAAACGAATCATGAATCTTTGTAAATTTTTCAATAATTAATTGTAAATTATTATTTTCGTACAATATTTCTTTCTGAAACGTCAATAATATAAATATAAAAAATTTCATTTTCTCATCGGTTCTATCTACACACATTTTACTTTACATATCAACCCATAGCTCGCTGCTCGGTATCCGCTGTGAGCGGACTGACAACAAACTAGCAACACGATTATACAGGACCATTTTCGATGATATCTGAAAAAAGTTCTTAGCGGAATAACGTCTGCATTTCAGTAAAATGCAACCAGATACACAGATATGTAGTTAGCATTTTTTTCCATTAGGTTGCCTATCTATTTAAGATATTTTTTAATCCATGGTTGTATATAGTATTTACTTCGCAAGTCTAACCCCTAGGTTCCGCGACCCTGAAGAAGATTTCAACTTAATTTAGAGTCATCAAAGTATGGGATAATGAATCATAGTGTTTTCTAAACAATATTTTATAGGAGACCACACAATTAATGAAGAAAGATTATCACTTCGTTGCTCCCTTTCTTGTAACAAAATTGGCGAAGAGAGCTCGTCACTTCGTTCCTCGCATTCATATCATTAACATTGGCGAATTATTATTATTATGGGAAGTTGTGTATTTTGCACTGAAAGGAAGTATTATGTTCGCCGTTGCGAAAATTTCTGTATTTACAATTAAAGTTGTGTGTTTTCCACTGAGTAAAATTGTATGTTTTCCAATGAAGGAAGTAGTATGTATTTCATAGAGGGAAGTTTCGTATTTACCATTCTGAAATGTTGTATGTTTTACATTCAATGAGGGAAGTTATGTGTTTAACACTGACAAAAGTAGGTAGTATGTTTTTCATTAAGAAAAGTTATATACTTTCCATTGAGGGAAATTGTGTGTTTTCAATAGAAAACAAAAAATACTGTCTGCCGGTCGCTATTTTCGACAAATCAGAATCTATGAATTTTAGAAAAACCACTACCGAACGTAACCTTTAGGGCTTAAAATGATTAGTTACTGCGTCTCTCAACTTCCAATTTCTAAAAGAGTTCATTTAATAATTTATAAATTAGGTTTCTAGTAATTTCTACAAAAACAATTGCCAATCGTAATGATTTATGATAAAGAAGGTTCCTCACTACGTTTCTCAACTTACTGCTAATAAAACGTTTCATTTAATACCCACAAGGCAGGTTTCTATGAAACAAAAAAAAAACCAATTGCCGATCGTTACGATTTGGGATAAAAAAAATTTCATCACTGCTTTCCTTTATTTCCTGTCACCAAAAAATTTTATTTAATACTCTATAAGTTAGGTTTGTAGTAATTTCAATGAAAACAATTGCCAACCGTAATGATTTGTAATATAGATGTGTAGTCATTGCGTTTTTAAATTTCCCAATTTTAAACATTTCACTTGATACCCCACAAGTCAAATTTCTAAGAATTTTTAGAAAAAAAAAACAATTGCCGATCATATTTTATTTCATTTCAGTTTAAAAAAATATCAGTCGGTCCATATTTTTGACAAAGCATTAGAACATGTCTCTTCAAGACTTTTCATTTGATACCAAATACGATATATTTTTGATGACTTTTATAAAAACAGTCGACAATCGGTCAACTTCCATTTTTTTTAAATAATCATTTTTCTCTTCCCCTCAAGATCTTTCTTTTGATACCAAATAGGAGAATTTAAAAAAATTTGATCATGTAATACAGATTTCTGTCAACCAAACAATTCTTTTGTCATCTTGTCAATTTAAAATTACATTGAATAATAATATATAATAATTTGCATTCTTCATTAGCTTTAAATTTCGCGGTTTTACTTTATTTTACTAAATTTAATCGTGTAATACCTACTTTTCTTAAGACGTCAATATACAATCAAAGAAAAAATAATTATTTGACATTAATTTTTAATATACAGGGTGAGTCATCGAAATGCCCGTCTTCGATATCTCCCTTGTCGATAGACATACGGCATAAATTTATTAACAAAATTTATTCGACTACTAAAGGAGCATAACGTAAAATTATTTTCACATATACAGGTTGTTACGCAACGGCTTGGCGAGAATTATTTGTCTTTTTTTAAATGGAACATCCTATATATTTTTATATATTTTGAATTGTATTTTATTCGCCTATACAGACATATATATTTTGTTTTAGTTTTCCGCGGCGTTGTCAAGTTTTTCCGTTTTTTCTCTAAAAAAGGCCGAATACACGCATTGCTTTGCGAAGGCGTACTGAAGTTATTTTAATAGTAAAATTTAAGAATTTATTTTTCTGCACAACTGTAGCTATACTCTATGTTCTGACATATTTTGTTTTAATTGTAATTATACAGGGTGTTCAATAAAGCGGATCAAATTTAATCCACTTCAAATGACTATAACTCGTCATTTTCAATTTATATTTCTGCTGTATGCCATTTTGTATTACCTTCATTTTTTATTTAGGGTATCCTATGTCTAAAATCAATCATTTCGGAGTTTTTGCCATTTTTCACTAAATTAATTTATTGAATTAAAAATTAAATCAAGTATACCATGGAAATTATTTTGTTTTAATTACAAAATATTTCCAATGTAATTGGCATTCTTAGGCAAACATATTTGCAGACGGTTTTTAAATGAGTGGTTTACTCTTCGCAGTATATTTGCGTTGACAGTTTCAAAACAGTGACGAATTCGCTCCATCATATCTTCTCGTGTAGTTGGTGCCGATGAACAAGAAATAATGTAAGTTTGTAAGATTGGAAAATCTTGCGAGCCAATTACTTGGACCATATTGTCCAATCCATTTTTTAGGAAATTTTTCATTTAAATAATGCCTAAACTGAAGACTGTTGTGGGCTGGAGCACCATCGTGTTGGAACCACAATCTCCGGATAATATTAAGAGGTAAATTTTCTAAATCGTTTAGAAGATCAGTTTGTAATAATTTTGTCCGTTAATATTTTTATCAAAAAAGTATGATGCGAATTCGTAACTGATTTGAAATTGTCGACACAAATATACTGCGAACAGTAAATTACTCATTTATAAACCGTCTGCAAATATGTATCCGTAAGAATTGCGGTTACATTGAAAATATTTTATAAATTAAAACAAAACAATAAATTAAAACCATATCCATGGTATACTAGATTTAATTTTTAATTCAATAAATTAATTTAGTTAAAAATGGCAAAAACTCTGAAATTATTGGTTTTAGACATAGGATACCCTTAATAAAAAATGAAGGTAATACAAAATGGCATACAGCAGAATAATAAAATATAGGGTGTTCCATTTGAAAATGACGAGTTATAGTCATTTGAAGTGGAGTAAATTTGATCCGCTTTATTGAACACCCTGTATAATTACAATTAAAACAAAATATGTCAGAACATAGAGTATAGCTACAGTTGTGCAGAAAAATAAATTCTTAAATTTTACTATTAAAATAACTTCAGTACGCCTTCGCAAAGCAATGCATGTATTCGGCCTTTTTTAGAGAAAAAACGGAAAAACTTGACAACGCCGCGGAAAACTAAAACAAAATACATATGTCTTTATAGGTGTTTGAAATACAATTCAAAATATATAAAAATATATAGCATGTTCCTTTTAAAAAAGACAAACAATTCTCGCCAAGCCGTTACGTAACACCCTGTATATGTGAAAATAATTTTACGTTATGCTCCTTTAGTAGTCGAATAAATTTTGTTAATAAATTTTTGCCGTATGTCTATCGACAAGGGAGATATCGAAGACGGGCATTTCGATGACTCACCCTGTATATACACGAATTTCGTTCGACCCTAGGGCCTAGACGGTTTGAGGTATTTGAGTGAAACTTTCACAGACATGTCGAGTTTGATTAGGACTGCGTGCTTTTTATAAATTCATATTTTTCCTACACATAAAGCGAGAAAACTTGAAAAAACATGAATTTTTGGGCCAAAATCAATGATATATATATATATATATATATATATATATATATATATATATATATATATATATATATATATAGTGTTTACACAGTGGTAAACGTCGCCTTTTAAAAGTCAACGTCCATTTTTGCCTACGTGTAAACGTAGTCATAATATTATTTATTTTAAATCAAGAGTTTTCGTTGAAATTTTACAAATGCTGTAAGTTGCAACGTGTTCAATATAAATTAACATATGATATATATTCTTGTGGCGAATATATTGTACAAGTTTTATTATGACGAAAATTACCAACATTCCGGAGCCGGTAGCACAAAAACGGTCCATTGTTTTGTAAAAATGTATATAACCAAACTTGTATAAAATTTAATAATATTTCATTTTGTAATGAAAAACTTTTTCACTGCAACGGACCGTTTTCGAGTTATAAGCAAAAAACTGAAAAATGGAACATTTGAAGCCCCCCACCTCCCCCAGCGGCAACGAGATTTGAAGGGACTTTATTTTTTCTTGTTCAGGGGACTCTCCCATATACATTACTGAAAAAATTGGAACTAGTATTTTTAGTTCCTTTGATTACCCATTTTTGGTCTAGATTGACTGGACTAATTTGGCAATAGCCACGAAAGCCCGTAGCCCTGGTAACAAGTTTTCGAAAGTTCTTTAAAATTATATTCAATATATTCTCACTCTCTTTTTATATTATTACTGACAATTTTGTACTGTACTTATCCGAATATAAATAAAAAACGAAATAAAAATTCATCATGTTATGGGCCCAGGATTCTCTCTTATGAAAGAAAAGTAAAACGTAATAGTATCACGTGTATTAAAATGACTTCGAATGATAATGTTGAGTATATTGAAAAACTGATAAATGATGAAAGCTTTCAAATTTGGAAATTTCAAATAACGATATATTTCAAAGCACTTAGTGTCAATAGTAAATGGAAATCAAGATTTAAAAAAGCTGCAAATAACGAAGATTGGTTGAGGAAAGATGCAAAAATAAAATAAATCAATATATCATCACGCCTTTATGGGTGTGGCACTCTGCTTACGCAGATCTCGGTAAATGATATATTTTTTCGTAAGAAATGCGGTTACCGGCCGTCAAGTTATAGCCCCCAAAGATGTTAGTGCAGGAGGAACCACAGGGGTAAATTTGAATTATCAACAGTCAGCTGTGGGATTCGAACCGAGGATTCCACGATCCATAGTCCGACACGTTACCACGGAGCTATTTACCCCATAGGAAAAATGCTAAAGCACAGAAATTTATAATTTCCATAATTCACAGAAACCCGTATATTAAATTACGATACTTCAAAAGATATGTTTGAAAAGTTATGTACTATATATCAAAGAAATACAGAGCAACAAAAATGTAGTTTGTTAAAAAAAAATTAATTTTAGTTTTCAAAAAGGATCAGATATCAGAAATCATTAAATCAAAATATAGATAATGATATGTTGATGTCAAAAATTTTATCTACATTGCCAGAACATTTGTCTCATTTGTATGCTCATGGGAGTAGGGTGTCTGTGTGCTGCGTTTCGGATGTTTGCAGAGGGTGCAAATGGTTTTGGTTGTTGCTGGGTTGGAAATTTATGCATGGGAGATTGATATCTAGTTATGTTGAAATAAATTTGATTTATAGGAATCGGTTTTTGATTTTAATATTGGTTTTGGGTAATTTTTTGGTTGGACGTGAATATATTAGAGGTCATTTATTATTACGTTTATAATTTCTGTAGTTTAGTTGGATTTCGGGCAGATAATTGGCTTCTTCTTTACAGTTGTTTATGAAACACTGTACGAAGTATTGTAATGAATTCTCAACAATAGTTTTACTTCGAAGTGAATAGAATTTACATTCGATTTTTGATTTATAAATTAAAAATAAATCATTAAATTTATTGAAATAATCAAGAATATTTTCTTTCACTTATTCAAAGAGACTTGCCTCGTTCATTATTGTATGTTTAAATCTAGTATCTGAGAAATTTTTGTAACAGATATGCTTTAAGTCTCTCCAGTTTTTGATGGATCTCATATTTAAATTTTGTGCTACTCTGCCTATAATTTTGTTTGTCAATGTCAGTAACACAATTATTTTTGTGGTCTTTGACAGATTTGTTTGATTTATTAGCATGCACATATCATCAATGGTATTTATAAAATTAGACAGAGATGTAACATCTCCGTCTAAAGTTCGAGCTGTCTAGCATTTTTAATATTTCATTATTTAAGCTTGAAAAAACGTTAACAGGACCTGGTTCGGTCGTTATATTGGATGAATTTATTTTAAGGTTTCCTAACTGTTCGATTATGGAATTGATCTCTTCTGTATGCTTGTGTTTTTCAGATGAACAATATGATTTTAAACATTTGACAGTGACGGTTATTGATTATAAACGGATAAAATTTCTTTTATGAATTTTCGAATCTACAACCTTATTCGGTTATCCTACCAACTGCGCTGGTAATAATTGTTGACTTTTAAAAAAATTATTTTATTAACACAATAAATGTAAATATTTGTTGTTAGTACAAAGGTTGCTACAAGAATAAATTCTTCTCTAACTCAAAGCTAAATTTATGCAAAGATTATCATTTCTCCTGAAATTTGATTGTAGTTTGCTGAGTTGCTTTTTATGGCTGATGCAATCCTCACTAACAATTATGAATTGATATTATATCTTGTTTTCTTTGTTATTACCTAGTTTGGTTACTATTGGTTTGTTATTACCTAGTATATAATTACCTACTCGTGCAATTGATTACAATACGTAAAAAAACTTATTCTAATAATAATAGTATAGTATGCTCTTAATATTGAGTAATAGACATTTCATACGAGTAGAATACTCGTACTATACTTTATCCACAATATTTCATCAAATATTTGTTTTGAAATTATAAAATAAGTAGAATTTTTGCTCTGACAAATACAAAAAAAAATGTTTGTTTATCAACATAGAAAAATTGTAGCAACCATCGCTAGGCTATGTACTATGTACTGTTGTAACAAAATTTTGAAGCGATTTGACATTTAGCAGAAAAATATTTAAAACAATCATTCAGCTGCAATTTAATCTTAAAAAGAAATTAAAAGTATGAGAAAACTAGTATCTTCTGGCTTTTTATGTGGATTATTTCACTCATTACAAATTTGACCAATCAGAATGTCTTATTTTCCATTGTTGCACATTTTAGATAAGTGAATAAACAGCACCATGCTGTTTATTCGCGAATAAATTGAAGCTAGCTTTTATATGCAAATTTTAAACATTTTGAAGGCATATTTAGCTAGATAATTTGTTGCAGAAGCAAGATACTTACATGTTTTTTACTTTTAGTGGTAGTCTACATCTTTAAACATGCTGAATTATTCAATTCAAGCTATTTTTATTTACAAATTTTTGACATTTATTTGACAAATAAAAAGAAAAATAATTAATTTGCTATAGTTACACTATAACAACAAAATTTTATGGTGCTTTTTGTTTATGAGTGTACCGATTTATTTATGTGAAAATGTCTCAAAATCAACGTTTTAGTTCAATTTCTTCGGCAAATATTGAAGTTTATGTTATGAATTCATGAAATAATCTTGACATATACCCCTCGTGCTAAAGAATTGAATTGATTAAATTTGATGTCTAGCTTATTTACAAAATTTTGCTTTTAAAAAAGTGTTATCGTACATAATAATTTAAGATAAAACCCCTCGACCTGCGGTCTCGGGATTTTTTCAAATTATTATGTACTCAAACACTTTTTAAGCAAAATTTTCTGCATAAGCTAGACATGTCAAATTTTATCGATTAAATTCTTAGCACTCGTGATATAACTATTGAAAAAATTACTGAAAAGTCATTTTGATTTTACTCTTTTAACGTTAACATAACGAATGCATAATATTAATTCATAGAACTGTCAATATTATTTCATTGGCAACAGTAACAAAGGCCTATAATTGATAAACAACGGTTGAATTATGGGTATATTATTTGGCAGTTGTGGATAAAAACTTCTTTTCATGTTCTAAGAATTTGTTTTTTTTTTGCTCACATGTTTGGGTCAACATTTTTCAAAGGTGGTAACACTGTTCAAATAAAACATTAGAAGGTTTAGGTATATGACAAATATTCCATTGCTACTTTTCTTAAGTCGTGGGTAATACAAATTTTCCTTCCAATATGGAATCGGATCTGAGGAATGAATTGTGTTGCGTGTTTTTAAGTAAGCGTCAGCCTCTTCTTTAGCAGTATTCCCTACAAGATTAAAAATTCAAATGAAATTATTAATAATTAAAAGACGGTGTATGTAATGGGGAAGGAGTCCTACTTACCCACAAAATTTAACAATAGTTCGTCTATTTCAATATCATCGATAATTATTTCCTGACAAATACTCCAAATTCTACCAGACGTTGAAGGTTGGCTTGAAAAAGGACTAGCCTGATGTTCTCTTGATGCGCCAAGGGTGGAATATAGAAGTTAGTTTACTTTCCCAACAGTGCAAAGTACTTTAAACACCCGCGTATTGCACCTGGGATCTAATTCAGTTGCCATAATAAAAAATTTATTGTTATACGAGTTGAGTTATTTAATAACAAAATCAGACAATAAAACAAATATTATCTTCAATGGAAAAAGGGGGTTAAACGACTGTGCAATAATATTAAAAATGAAAATTATACGGGAATACAGTCAATATTGATACTTTTTATCTTTAAAATTATCTTCAATATTGGCTAAGATCCTCTGTCATAATCTTGACATCCTCATAGCTCGTCACATTTTAGTCTATCTAGTATTTTGAAAAAACTGTTGACAAGCAGAATGACATCGGATACTTTATCCTTACTTAATGTATTAGTTACATCTTCAAAATACGTCAAAACATTTACTATTTGTTCCATCGTAATCCATTGTTGGATATTAAGATCATCGATGCAATTTAGTTTTGGAAGTACAGCTTGTACAGCGACGCACTACTCATGTAATATGCATATGACATGTAGCATCCCAACGAGTTGGAACAACCTGGATACCGAGGCACATTATATGTTTCTTGTGCTACTTGAAGATTCTTCATAGAAACTGTAGAGGAACTAAAATGTCCCACTATTCTCTTGCCGTTTTCGCCATGTCTTTTACATTTTTCTGTTCTAGTAAGGCGACATAAAGCCTCGTACAGACCTGCAAACGGTTCGCCGAACCGTTCGGCGAACCGCTCGGTGAACCACGTCCACACCGGCGCAACAAAACGGCGAACCGAACGAAGTTCTGCAACACGTGCAACGTTTGCCTGCAACGTTTACTCGATCCATCCGTTGTCGGTATTTCGACGAACGATCAAAGGATGTTGCGCGAGCACGTTGCAGCTAGTGTGAAGGCGACGGCGAACGGATACTTGCAACAAATCATTTTATTTCACTTTATTCTTTAATTTGAGATAGATGTTAAATTTTGCTCATCATTAATACTATATTTATTAAAAATAAATACTTTAAAATTTATCAAACTCTATATGAATCACGATTTATTTGGAATCCGCAAAATTAAGATCATATGACATATCATTTTTTTATTACTTATTTTTGTTACACACAAAACAATAAATTATTATTTTTAAAAAAATAGAATTAGCTGTGAAAAAATGTTTCAAATGAAAGATTTTAACAAAAATTTTTGGAATATAAAATGTTATTTGCGCTTTTCTTGTGCATGCTTTTAATATTGAGAAAATCTCTATTATATATTTAATAATATGTTTCAATTATCTTAATTACAATGAGAACAATAATTAAAACATTTTCAACATCTATATGTCAAAAGTGTCAAAAATATGTGTCGTTTGAAATATTATAAAATAGTATATTGTGTTATTAGGAGTAAATGTGATACTTTGTGTGCTGAGCATGTAAGTTTGAACGACGAGCGAAGCGAGTCGGACAATTACATGCGAAGCATACAAAGTCACATTTACTCCGAATAACACATGCTATTTTTTCTTCAAACATAGAAAATAGACATTAAAACATTAAAAAATGCTCAAAACTTCAACAAATATTCTGCCGTATCCAGTATTTCTAGTTGCCACAGAATATGTTATTTTGTTATTTTTGTTTATTTGTTTTATTCTTAACTATCAAATTATTAAATTACAACCTTACTATTTTGCATGCTATTTTAATTTGTCCGCCGCCGGCGTAAATGTGTTGCCAAGGATACACTTTTACGCCGGCGGCGACAAAATTGGACTTCTGCTGTGGTTCCTCCTCCACTAACAACTTTGGGGGCTATGACTTGACGGCTGGTAACCGCATTTCATACGCAAAAATATATCACCTACCGAGATCTGCGTAAGCAGAGTGCCACACCCTTAATGGGTAATAGGCGTGATGATATATTTATTTTATTTATTTATTTGCTTGTTGAATACAAATACATAACAATGTACTTTTATGACGTTTGAAGAAAAACAATATTTATATTATTTGTTATAAAGTTTTAAAATAAAATCATAGTTACAATGAGAACAAAAAAATTAATCAGGTTTAACATCTATATGTCAAACAATTGTCAAAATAGCCATTCGCAAGGAACATATCATACGTGTTCGCTTGGTTTTATATGTATATGAAAGTAGTGTGGTGCCCAAACAAGATTTAAAAAAAATGTAAATGAATATAAATATATGCTGCTACCACGGCTTTAATATCCATTTTAAAGCAAATCTACATACATGCATCTGCAACAAAAATGGAAAAGAGACGAACATTCCCCCACCATCATCTGCCAGTGCTCGCCAAACCGTTCACCGAACGGTTCGCCGAACACTGTTCGTCGAACGGTTTTCAGGTCTGCACGAGGCTTTAACTTGTACTGTATGTTCCATGTAAGGGACTTGCATAGTTCTTTCTTTACATCTAAATATCTTTGTAATAAAATTTATAATTTTTTCTTACTTAAGTAAATTATAACACTATAGTAATGATTAATATTCAATGTTTGTTACGTTTCCTTATGTGACCTGGACATCTCAGTTCGATGTTGAGTATTCGGTGTCGTTCACGATGTTCTCACAAGGATCTTGACAAATTTTTATATCAGTAGGTGAGATGTATATGAAATAATTCGGAAACTGCTTTTAAAATTTTATTTCTTGGCGCTCACTTACAGAATGTCTTCCTCAATTTAAACATATACAAAATAAAATGCCATTTGTGTCTAGGCACACGGTAGTGTGTCAGCCCAGTTCGGAAAAGAACAAGGCGAATCCGGCCAGTGAGTTTATCACAGGAACCATTTCGGGCTACTTTAGACCTCCCCCATTACACAAATGCTAGTTGACCTACATACTTGAAATTTTGTATATCTAGTAAAGCTCCTTTGATTACCTAGAATCCCAAATTTCATGAATATACCTCTTATAGTTATGGAACTATTATGATCTGAAAAGTACCATTTTTAGCACTGACCGACTCATCAAAAACTTAGACCACTTCTAAGCGACTTAGAAACTTGAAATTTGGCATCAAGGTAGATCATTATGCACATACAAAGTAGAAAATCTAAAAGTTCAAAAACTACATTCTGTCGACGTTCAACGAAATTAAAACTGTAACGAAGTAACAAGTTTTGTACCCACGTATGGCTCTACTACTATGGCTGAGTGCTAGCGTGTTAGGTTGACTTTCAGAGGTTCGAATCCGCTTCAGTGCTTTTTTTTAAATAAATATTTATGAATATAGATTGGATTAATTAAAAAATCTCAGAAAATATCATCACAATACTCATAACAAGCATCACCCATAAAGGAGTTTTCATCTACTTACCAATGGATAGCGTTGTGCCGAGGTAGATTGCGCTAGCGTTGTGTTTGCCAGATCTTTATGGGCTGCGGAATATTGTTTATAATTGCTCACCAATAGATGGTGTTGTGCCGAGTTAAATATCTTCAAAAAAAGAAAATAAACTAGTGCAGCGTAATCGCAAGGAAAATTATTGAAGGTCTTGTATTTGTTTAGACGCTTTTTTATTTAAGGGTCTCGTCTCCGAAACAAAATATTGCGTGAAAAGAGGTGTCGTAATTTCTCTATTATTAATTATGTAGCAAATGCGGGAGTTGACTATAGGATGGAGATAATAAAAAGGAAGGAAACTTTATTGAAGGAAGGGGAGAAATCAGTCGTAGTTAAATTGGGAGCGGATGAATTTGGAGCTGATAAATCATGACACTTGAAACACTGTAAATAATGAAAAACTTGTAAAATATTGATTTATTAAATTGTAGAACTTCTTAGAACTAACTTAACGTTGTACTAACTTATGTAATAAATGAAACTACTTAACTTAAAAATACGTAAAAATACATTTTTTACGTAGCGCGACTGTATTTTGAACTGTATCTGATCACGGCCAACGCATAACTAATTTCAGACGCCCAAATTCGAGGGGTCCTCTGGTTATGGGATGCCAGGGAGTGTCTTCGAATCTGAACTATCGTTTCTAAAAATAGCTCGAGATAGCGATAGCTCAGAGCGTAGCCGATGAAAGTCATCTTTTTACAATTACATATGAATTTTAGAACAACAAAAAAATAAAGAATGTTTTCTTGAAGAGTGAATCTAAGTTTATGTCTTGATAGAATTTCGAAAAAATGTTCCAATTCATTATTTAAAAATTTCGAAAATGTTCATTTTAAGCAATATTTAACACGATATATCTCATTAATAATACATTTATTAGAAAATGTAATTCTGCACAAACCTAGTTTCATTTTTCGTCTGTAAAACGTTAGAGGTAATTGGTGTCACCGATAAAAGAGTTGCTATCGAACGGGCGCCAAGTTCCTAGCAGTTCCTCTAATCATAACTGTAGGAATATACAACGTTCTCCATTTATAAAAAAAAAAAAAATTGTTTTTCTAAATTAGCAAGTTTTCACTGTCAATAAATTAAGTTCAAAAATTTTTAATGAACCTGCGAAGTTATCAATACTAATTATAAACCTTAGCACTTACATTTTAAATTTTATTTTCATATTACTACCTTTCAATAATTCTGGGTGGGCCACACCAGATATTATAACCACAGTATATTCACACAGTAGCGACACTCGCTGTCGGTCTCTTTGATCTTTATGTCGCATCGACCGATGACCTTGAGTCGAGCGGCCATATTGGCAGCTGCGGCATACGGCGGTAAATTTGAATAACTGTCAGTTGAAAAGGGAATAAAATCTAAAAATATTATTTCACCTGCACTAAAAAAGTTCATACAATTTTTTATGGTACAAATAAGTTGACTCCTCTATTTTGCACTCATTTTATGAACTTAACATGACAGAAATACTGTAGCTTGATATTTTACAGATACAACTGACAATGACATATTATATTTTCTTTTCTATGGTTACCAAGATAGCCTATCAGCGAACACTAAGCGGCCATCTTCCCGGCTGCGCACCACTGATTGGGATCATTAAAATATTTGAAGTGTCGCTACTGTGTGAATTCTTATACTGTGTTATAACTTTTATATAAAAAAATTTCAATGTAACTTGAACATAAGTATTTGAAGCTCCAGGAACGTTCTTCTTTCAGTTTTTTCAGATATCTCAGGCAGCTTACAATAGTAATTGGTTTGAAAGCTCGAATAATGTTAAGAAATTAATTATGTTAATAATAATGCGAGCCCAAAAACCGTTTCACCTCACAGCATGGAAATTTACACCCGCTTCTCTGGAATCCTTTGAGATGGTAAGTACATATTTTTCTTTTTGTTCCTAGAAATACTCAAAAACCAAAATACTTTCATGTTTAATTGTATCTTAGGTTGTTCGGACAGCTGTTTCCTACTTTACTTTTTTTAATTCCATGAGAAGAGATGATAACAAAAAATAATTTTTAAGTAAAAAATGTAATATAGTAGGCTTGTTTAAAAATATAGAAAAATAAGAATTCAGTTGCATATGAAAAACAATATAAAAATATTGAATATGATTTTGTCAATAAAATAAATACAATAAATAAAGTATTCTAAAAGTGTTTAATATATTTAATTTGTTAATATATTATAATATATATTACATTGGCGACGAGGATAATTGGAAATGTCGTTATCAGATTCTTCAGGATTTGAAAATATGGAAAATGAAAATGATGTACAACGTAAAATGGAACGTTTCGTATTTGATTCTTTTGATAGAAGCCGAACATCATTGGAATCTTATATTTTGCAATTTGAAATGATTTGTAGGGCAAAAGGGTTAGGTGGTGATGGACCAATTACTACTGATGCAAGAAAAATTTTGCTAACAGCATACATTGGTCTTGAACATTTAACTGCAATTAAAAATTATGTTTATCCACGAGAAGTACACGAATGCACATACACCGAAATAAAAACTGCATTGAAACAACTTTACAACCCAACATCGACAGTTTTTGCGGCTAGAATTGAATTGGTTCAAGCTACAAGATATGAAGACGAATCTTTCATTAGTTTTGCTAATCGGTTAAGAAAACTGAGTAGTGAATGTGATTTGGGGAAATTTTTGGATGAGAGATTAAGAGATCAATTTGTTGGTGGAATAAAACATGACAAATTAGGAATTGAAGTACGAACACGATGGCCCGAAGCAAAAGAAAACGGCATACCAGTTACTTTTCAACAAGTATTGGATTTAGCAACTACTTTAGAGAGAGCTGAGAATGAAATGACGCTTAAAATAGTTAAAAAAATTAATAAGAACTATGATGGAAATAAAAAATCAGAAATGACAAATAAATATGACAAACCTGTCAATATGTCAAAATTTAAAAATGACAATTCAAAAAATTGCTTTAGATGTGGAAGAGAATGGCATAAAACATTAGATGAATGTCGAGCATTGAAAGCAAAATGTAATAAATGTTTGAAAATTGGTCATTTTGCAAATTGTTGTAGAACAAAACTGAAAAATGTGAAAATAAAAACATTAAAATCAGTTAATAGAATAGCAAATAGAGCTACAATAGAAGTCCAATTAAATGGTTTAAATTTGACTATGGAATACGACTCAGGAGCTCATGTATCTACAATAAATGAATCCATTTGGAAAAAGATTGGTTCACCTGAATTGCAAGTAGCAGAAAAGTTATTTGTATATGTGAAAGAACCACTGAGAACAAAAGGAACTACCAATGTTAAGGTAACATTATGCAACAACACATTGTATTTACCTGTTATAGTTATCAATACGGAAGATGTTCCATTATTTGGTTTACCGTGGATAATGGCATTTAAACTAAAAATGCCAGCAGAAGTTAGAATTCAGTCTTTAGCAAAAGAACATGGCAATAGAAGCGATAATTCATTTGTTTTAGCGACAAATAAAATAAAGACTTTATTGAACGAATATTCAGATATATTCAAAGAAGAAATGGGTACCATTAAAGGGTATAAAGCAGAAATTATGCTGAGAGAAAATGCAAAACCAATTGCATTTCCTGCTAGAAGAATTCCATTTCCATTACGTAAACCTGTGGAAGCTGAAATTAAAAGACTTTTACAAGAAAATGTTATTGAGAAAGTTGATCCAGCGATAACACCAATTATTTGGGCAACTCCCACAGTGAATATTGTGAAGCCAAATGGAAGCATACGAATATGTGGAGATTTTAGAGTAACGTTGAATCCAAATATAATAATAAACTCTCACTTAATGCCAACTTTCGATGATTTAACATCTAAGTTAGCAAATGGAGAAACATATACTGTTATAGACTTACGTGATGCTTATCTACAAAGGAAAGTAACCGAAGAGTCAAAACAATATTTGGTTATTTCGACACATATAGGGTATTTTCGTTACAACAGATTAGGATTTGGTATTTCTTCTGCACCATCAATTTTCCAAAGATTTATGGATAATTTATTAAATGGAATTGAGAATACTGGAGTCCTATTGGATGATGTAATTGTCACAGGAAAAAATGACGAAGAACATTTAAATACACTAAGACAAGTCTTACAACGTTTACAATCAGCTGGTCTGAAAGCAAAATTAAACAAAGTTAAATTATTGCAAGATTCGGTGAAGTATTTGGGTCACAGAATTGACAAGAATGGAATACATCCAACTGAAGAAAAAGTAAAAGCAATACAGCAGACTCCTACTCCAAAAAATGTAAAAGAACTGAGGTCATTTTTAGGATTGGTCAATTATCATGAAAGATTCATTCCACATTTGCACGGGATTAGTGCACATTTACATAGTTTGACGGGAAATAAAAGAAAATGGTGTTGGACAAAGACCGAAGAAGACATATTTTTAAAAGTAAAGTCTTTACTATCCAAAGATTGTACAGTCGTACCTTATAATGAAAATTTACCTTTGCTTATTGCTTGTGATGCCTCTGAAGTAGGTTTAGGAGCAGTTTTGATGCATAAATTTGAAAATGGAGAAGAAAAACCTATTGCTTATGCATCAAGAACATTATTAGAAGCAGAAAAGAAATATGCACCAATAGACAGAGATGCAAGAGCATTAGTTTTTGGAGTCGAAAAATTCAAACAATTTATTTTTGGTAAGCAGTTTACACTGATAACTGATCACAGGCCCTTAGAAAGAATTTTTGGTACGAAACGAGATCTGTCAAAAGTTGCAAACAATAGACTTATTCGTTGGGCTTGGCGATTAACTAGATACAATTATGTAATTGAATATCGAAAAGGTGAAGACAATATAATTGCTGATGCTTTGTCTAAATTACCAATAAAGGAAAATGATATTGTATTGGACGAAAAGTTAATTAGAAGATTAACACTAGAAATGATTGAGGATATTAGTCTTACTGAAGAAAAATTGCGAAAATTTACAAAATCTGATACAATACTTAAAAACGTAAAAACATTTATAGAAACTGGTTGGCCAATAAGAAATAAGAATTTACCAGAAGAGCTTAATGCATATTTTTCTCGACAAAATGAATTATATTGCGGAGATGGAATTACTATGTGGAATGGGCGTATTGTAATACCTATGGAATTAAGAAAAACAATTTTAAAAATATTACACGAAGGACATCCTGGTATCGAGGCAATGAAATCTATTTCGCGTTATTATGTTTGGTGGCCGAAATTAGACCAACAAATAGAAGATTTTATTAAACAATGTGATGGATGTCAAATGAACCGAGGAAATGAATCTGAAGTTCCGCTATTTTCATGGAATATACCTGAGAAACCATGGGAACGATTACATATCGATCTTGCAGGTCCAATAGATGGACAAATGTGGTTTTTAGGTGTAGATGCTTATACTAAATGGATAGAAGTGGAGATCATAAAATCTACTACATCTAACATCATAATAAAAACGCTTCGAAAATGGTTCACAAGATTTGGATTGGCTAAACAAATAGTATCGGACAATGGTCCTCAATTTATAGCCCAAGAATTTACTGATTTTTGTCAAGCTAATGGAATAATTCATATTAAAAGTACTCCATATCATCCCAAAACAAACGGATTAGCGGAAAGGTGTATAAGAACAATGAAGAATCGATATTTCGCAACTAGATTGTATGAAAAGGATCCAGAACTAGCTTTACAACAAGTACTGATGACATACAGAACTTGTCCACAGAAAACAACAGAACAAACACCGGCATATCTAATGTTTGGTAGGCAAATTAATACAAGATTGAGTTTATTAAAACCAGATATACGGAAAGTAATGAAGAAAAATGTGAAGAAACAAAAACAGTATCATGACAAAAAATCTAAATGGAGGGATTTTAATTCTGGAGATTTGGTATGGGTAAAAAATGATTTAAAAAAAGGATGGAAACCAGGCACTATAATAGAAAGAAATTGTGATGTTTCATATCAAATTGAGATGGAAGAAATTAGAAAACGGAAACATGCTGATCAACTGAGAAGAAGATTTACAGATTACTCTCCGGAAAGAAACAATGACCTTTTAAATAAAGATCCTTCTTCTATAATAAATTTAGAACCAGAAATAGAGATGGAAGATCCGCAAGAAAATTCTCCAACTTCTATAATCCCTCGTAGATCAACGCGAATTCGAAATAAACCTACTAGATTTCCTGATACTGCGCACCTTAGTAAAGCAGGGAGAAATGTAATATAGTAGGCTTGTTTAAAAATATAGAAAAATAAGAATTCAGTTGCATATGAAAAACAATATAAAAATATTGAATATGATTTTGTCAATAAAATAAATACAATAAATAAAGTATTCTAAAAGTGTTTAATATATTTAATTTGTTAATATATTATAATATATATATTACAAAAAACATAGCTGATTCACGATTACAGAGTTAGAGTTCTATGATCATTAGTTGGAAGGAAGTAACGCCTACCTGTTGATAGATAATTAAAAAATATCAGATCGGTAGCAGCATATATTTGAATTAAAAGATTAAAGCTCATATATTTGTTAATTTTTTTAAATCAGTTACAGTAATGCAGATGGTCTCAAAAAATATTTGGTGCACGGTGTTTGCAGTTTAGAAAATGTCTTTGTCAAAATGCTAGTGTTTTTTTTTTAAATATGTGTTTCATTCTTTGCATTTACTGGGAATGTAATTCGATTTTATATATATATATATATATATATATATATATATATATATATATATATATATATATAAGTTGGTATATAAGTGAGTTTAGAACCCGAAGTGGGAAGAAGTCGATGATGTTTGGGCCCCGTTTGAGATTCGGAACCCGGGTTCCAAACGTCAAAGTTTTCAAGTGATTTATCGCCTATTTCTAGTTAAATTATCCAAATACAAATTTGTTGACATAAAGTACTATTCCACCAAAATGGACTGTATAAACTGTCATTATGTAATAATGTTGCATATAAGAGTTATTTCATTTTAAATATTTGGAACCCGAGGGTTCTAAATAATCCTACCATTGAGTCCTCTGAACGACTTTTTTGAAGAACTACGATGACATATAAATTTAATACGTCTTCTGGTTAACAGATGACTATATTTCAGGTTGCATAACAAACAGGGTTATTTAATGCATAAAACATTATCGCGGAAGTGTAAATAATTTTTGATTTGCTTTTTCAAAGAATTAGCTAATGTGTATTAATTCATAAAAATTCTATTATTGTTATAGCATTTACAATCACTTCTTTCGCGAAAAATAATAGTCTTATGAAATTTGTTTTCACTTTTTTAATTTAACAATAAGTCCAATTTGCTTAACATTTTGGGATTTATGTTCTCAAGAGAAGAGAAATTTGTATTAATAGTTATAATTACTCACATTGTCACATGCCATTGCGATTTTGTTTAACAGTTTTTAAAGTAATTCTGCCATTAATATTTATTTGGTTTCTACTTTCTCACATTTATTTTAAAATTATATTATGACGTGTACATAAAGAAATATATGGATAGAACATAGGTATTTGCTGGTAATATGTATAAATTAGACAGAAAGAAACAGTAATTTTGAATACAAGTTAAACTAAAAGTAAGTGACGCGTAGTGTGAATAAACCAATATCACAACTTCACAACGTGTGAACCAATGTTGTGTATTTTAATGTAAATATGATACATGCGATATCGACTTTATCGGGACATGTGAAATGGCGCGAATGTAGTGTAGGCGTGAAAAGTATTTATGGGGCTAAAAATACTTTTACACGAATAAAGTTGATTTCATTACCGCACTTCCTTCATTTAATAAAAAAAGGACTATATAAGCTTCCCTAAATACCTATTTTAGATTTACATTCTCAAAAGGTGTACACTTTACATATGTAATCGCAATCTTCCCCAGTAAGAGATATATAGTTCTACTAAACTATTTTCAATTTTATTATTGAACGATAAGCCCAACTTGCTTTAAATTTTGTATTTAGTCTCAAGAAATGTACAAATATGTATTTATAATTATAAATCCAAATATTAACTAATTCCACAAAGTAAAAAAGTTCTACTTTTGATTTCACTTTTATTATTTAACAACAAGCACAATTCGCTTTAAATTTTTTTTTTACATTCTCATTATCTCATTAGATGTACTAATATGTATTATGATTATAATTACTCATTTTGTTATATTATCGACAAATATTAACAAATTCCTCTATGAGAAAGGGTTCCAGTAAATTTGTTTTCACATTTATTATTTAACAATATGCTCAGGATACTGTTGGCATTTGCAGCCTCAAAGGGTAATACCTAGTACACAAATGTGAGTTTCCGAGTCATACCGATGCTTTGGCTTAGCGCGAAACCGCTGGAGCTGGCATTCGCAATCTCTACGGTAGCAAACATAAGCTACGGCGACATCGTCGCCCGCAACCAGTTTTTACGTCCGCCTTGTGGTCTAGAGCGGCCTCTGGAGTTAGCACCTCGAGAGGTAATACCTAGACCACGACGCCGGCCCGGTACCCAACCCGACACCGCGAAATCACAAGGCGTACCGTGACGTCACCCGATGTGACGTCATCTCCGCATTTAACCGCGTTACGCAGTACCAGCGAGTCCTCCGTGGAACCGGTGCCCGAGGACACCATCAGTGTGGTTCCCTGCTTAATATACTCCAACCCCACCGCCGCGACGCCTAGCGTCGAAGTTGAGTTAGCCCCGAGGACCGAAGGTCGCCGTCGCGACGCCGGGCGTCGTTTTTGAGTTAACGGACATTTTAGTTTTCACTACTCGGGAATCAACCCCGACGGCCATTACCGAGTGTTTGTGCTGACTGACGTCGCGACGCCACGCGTCCTTCTGGTCGAAGACGACTTGTCGCGATAGAAGCACCATAAACGCTTCAGGGACCTCAGATATCGTCTCCGGACCACCGACGAACGTGCGACGCCAGGCGTCGTTTTTCTAAAAACGCCTGATTCGACGTTACGGAGGTTGGGGAAGGCATCTACGACGGTTATCTACCGTGACCAAGACACCTTAACCGCGATTGTACCGAGACTCAGTGTTCGCTGCGACTGTAGGGAAACTAGGAGCTTGTTATGCACCAATACCGTGATTCGCTTCTGTACACAACACTTTACAACATCACACATCAACACTTATATTGTCATTTAAAAACCCTGGACTATCCCAATCCCGCTATCCGGACCGTTTGGCGCCCAGGCAACTTACGCCAAACACCTTGCGATCTACGAGAGTGCGTCACAGTATTTATAATTATAAATATCCATATTGTTATTATGTCAACAATTATTAATTCTACGAAGAAAAATAGTTCTACTTTTGATTTCACTTTTATTATTTAACAGTAAGCCCAATTCGCTTTAAATTTTGTATTTACATTCTCAATAAATGTACAAATATGTATTGTAATTATAATTACTCATTTTGTTATTATATCGACAAATATTATCTAATTCCATGAATTGAAATGATCTAATGTATTTGTATTTCCTTTTATTATTTAACAATAAGACTAATTAGCTTTGTATTTTGTATTTACATTCTTAAGAGATGCACAAATATGAATTAATAATTATAATTACTCACATTGGCACATGCCATTGCGATTTTGTTCAACATTCAAAGATTTTAATGTAATTCCACCATTAATGTTAATTATGTTTCTACTTTCTCACAATTTTTAAAATTAGAGTCTACATTATTTACCTGTACATAAAGAATTATGTGTATAAAACATAGATATTTTCTAATATTTATTAACCCTCTATTGCATGAATTATTAATTTTTTTAATAATGGCTCAAAAACATTTTTTACAAAAAAAATTTTTTTTTTAAGTTTTGTTCACTATTGGAAACATTATGAACAAATTCAACTTACAATAGAACTTTGGTCTATTGGGTCGTCTTCGCATACTATACAAAATTGTTTGATAAACAACCTCATCTAGGAAAACATCTGATAAAAAAAATTTTTGGAAATTTTGTAAAGGTGTATTTAGCTGTAATATATCAGCAGGTAATAAGCTGCTTCCTTCAAATTTTACATTTTCTATCTAAGTTTCTGTAATTATCCTTTTTCCAGTTAAATTTTTTTTTTATGTTGGTCAAATTGGGAGGAATGACCTAATTGGCAATTGACAAAGTGTATATAATGTTCCCAAATGTTACCATGATTGCCATGAATGTACACTGCATAAGAAAAGAAAAAAAATTTTTTTTAATTTTATGTTCCCGTTCAGTATGCAATAGAGGGTTAAGTAGACATACGAGTAGCATTTATAAAATAAACAAATTATTTTTTAATGTAGTAGTATCATTTTAAATGGACGGTATTGATATACCGTGTGTCCCACGTAAAGGTTGGCATAGGCAGTTAACATGTAAAATCAGTTTTTTGTAAATAAAAAGTGTCCGGCAAAAAATTATGCATCCAAATTTTATATCACAATACTGCCAATATCACTACATCTTATTTAATACAGATTACTTTATTTTGATACCGCAATTTAATGAAATTAATAATAATAACTCCTAATTTTCCGCCTACTCTTTTTATTGCTACTGACGTATAGTACCTGCAATTTGTTTTAAATATTTTAATCTGTCACTGTCAATTTCTGGCGATGGAAATTATTCAGCGTTCATTCCTGTGGTGTATTCGGATATTTTTCTTGCACTGCGCCCCCATAATACATTCTAAAAATATTTACACGGTTCTCGACATTTAATGTATTCTTGATGACAGTGACAGATTAAAATATTTAAAACAAATTGCAAACACTACACGTCAGTAGCAATAAAAAGAGTAGGCGGAAAATTAGGAATTATTATTATTAATTTCATTAAATTGTGGTATCAAAATAAAGTAATCTGTATTAAATAAGATGTAAGGATATTGGCAGTATTGTGATATAAAATTTGGATGCATAATTTTTTGTCGGACACTTTTTATTTACAAAAAACTGATTTTACATGTTATTTGCCTATGCCAACCTTTACGTGGGACACACGGTATATTTCTATTATGCGATTACATTCCGTATAGAGCAATGAGCAATATGTTATTTCCTGAAGAAGTTTCGTAAAAGAAACATTAATTTTGAATATAATAGGTTAAACTGGTAATAAATGATGCATAGTGTCAACAACACTAGAAAATAAACCAATATCACAACGTAAAAACCAATGCTGTGTATTTAAATGTAATTATGATACAGGCCATATTAGTTTTACCGGGACATGTGAAATGGTCCTTAACAGCTTCAAGTTTAACAATGCGCTGAGAGTGTTGCGCGAATGTATAGTGCGCACGGGATAATTTGGCATAGCTGGGCACTAAACAGTTAGGGATAATGGCCGAAAAATCAGCAAAACCAAAAGCGAGCCAAAAAAAACTCTTTTTTTTTCTTAAATATATCTACACCAAATAATAGTTATTTGTTTAACTAGGCATCAAAATACCAGATTTACAGCAGAGGGAGCCGTTTCATTGACGAAGCGAAGCCGAGGCAATGCATGCTGCCGAAGCTATAAATCTGTATTTGATGCCGAGTTGAACACATAATTTTTTTGTCGATTTGGAATTAATGTTAATTGAGTGATTATTTAATATATAAATATTTTGAAGGTTATTGCTGTCAAATTACGTTGACATGCAAGTGTTGAACGGTTGCTATGTATTTGCGTTTGTTGAGCGGTTGTTATGTAAAATATTTTTACATTCTAGGCATAAAAGTGACACTTTACAGATTGTTAGTAGTCCGCGAAGTGTAATCTTTAATGTCAATCGGCAAAAAAATAATTTTACAAATTTGAAGATTTATTTATTATTTACGGAACAAAAATCTACGTGCAATATACCATCATATAAATAATAAAAAATTGACTAAATTCATTATATAGATAAAAATATATGTACAACATACAAACACATAAATAATAATAAATTACACTGCATAAGTTTAAATCAGTATGTCATAAAAAAATATTAAAAAGAATGAAAAGTAATTAAACATCATTTTGCTAACAGACCTCTTCATCAAAACTTAATTCAAATTCTTCATTAGAATCATCGCCAACATTTACAATAAATGATTCAAGAATTACCATGGTTTGATCATCAGTTTGCCAATATTGCTTTTCTATTGCCGTCGTATGTTTTATGTATCTTTTCCAATATTCATCAGAGATGCTTAAAATTGCTTCTGAAATAGTTTGAAGTTTGAATTTTTGTACGGAAGAATGTTAATTTAAAGTTATTTATACACTAAATCATTTGTATGGCTTAAATTTTAATGCATTTTAATTACATTTCTACGTAAAAGATGTTTATATTGACAACGCCAATGGACAGAGAAAGTAAAATGTATCCCGCTGATATTTTCTGCTACTTTCCCTCTGCCGCACTACTCATCTTCTTAGTTCTTACCTACAAGTTTAGCTCTAGGGAGTTGGAAAACTTGGACTCACTATTTCAAGCAATGCGGCATTTAAGCAAAAGCTTAAATTTAACATAACGCATCGTAAGCAAACTGGTTAGTATTACATTCCTTCAGTATTCTGCGCGCACTATAGGCGCTAAAAGTATTGATCGGGTAACCCAAACTTAAATGACCAACAATGAAGAAATTAGACATTAAATTCATTTATTTTCAAATCTTAGACAATGGTTAATATAAATATTAATCAAAAATAATTTTTCCGTTTGCTATAAATACTATTACAAAAAAAAAGCTCATTCTATTACCGCACTTTCTTTATTAATTAAACAAAGGATTATATAAACTTCCCTTCAGCCGATCTCGGTGGCGTAGTGGCTGTCACTTACCTGGCATGCCGTAGGTCGTGGGTTCGAATCCCACTGAAGAGCATGGGTTTCTGTTCATATAAATACATCATCCACACTTGAAGCGACATATGATCTTTGTAGTTCGTCCGCCCCCCATCTTCGTTAAAAAAAACTTCCCCAAATATCTAATTTCGATTAATATTCTCAAAGGATTTGTTTTTACTTTTATTATTTAATAATAAGCCAAATATTGTCAATTCCAAGAAGAGAAAAAGTTCTAGTAAATTTGTTTTATTTTTATTATTTAACAATAAGCCCAATTCGCTTCAAATTTTGTATTTACATTATCAAGAGTTGTACAAATATGCATTAATAATCACTAAACTAAACTTAAATTCACCAAATCTGGTAAAATTTCACCAAAAATGGCAACACTGGAGTGGAAAGACTTAAGACTTAAATAATAAAAAGAAGTGATATTTTTTGTAAGTATTGATATTTAAATATTTATGATTTGTACAAGTTTGCTATCGTTCTGTTTTAGTATTTAAATTAATTTTTCTATTATTTCATGTAATATATATTTATATTTTATGATTATTATTGTATTCTAATTTTCATTATATTCTTGTATTATTCTTATTATATATATATATATATATATATATATATTTTGTAAATCTGTTCCTATCCAATTTTGGGTTTACCTGTTTGGATAGAGTATATCAATAAATAAATAAATAAATAAATAAATAAATGTAAAGGTAGCATAATACTAGCAAAGTCATTAATTTGTTTATAAAAATTGCAAAATAACGGTTATAAAATAAATTTTATTTGTTTGATTTACATTTGTGACAATAATGGAATTCTGAATTATTAACAATAGTAATTATTGTCTAAGATTTTAAATTAAATATGTAAACTAGGCTTCAACCACAAGAGTCCCATTTCTATTATTCGGAATGTGACCTTGGGACAGCCGTAATTCATTAAAAACTGTTACTAACCGACACAGCGGCCGGCCGTCAAAGGCATCGCGGGAGTTTGACAAGACCTGACCGCTTGCAATAACACTACATCGATCGCCGCCCAAGCAGCGTTTGTTTGCGGAATTCTTTGATTCGTTTGAAACGATCGATACCAACAGGCAACGTGTTTTGAGTTTTCAGCCTACACAGTACACATTTATCTGCAATCTCACGACATTACGGGATAGTTACGGCGCGGAGGCAGATAATGAACCATGCTCGGAACTAGGAATTTCATTTTGTGGCGCAAATTACTAAAACGAAACACACCACTCTGTTGTATCATTCAGCATTTATTAAAGTCTGATTTAAAACCTACAAGTGAATTGGTTGAATAACAAACAGAAATTACTAAGTTTTTGTTTTTTTCTCTCGAAGAATAGACAGTTTCAATAATTAGACAGATTGTTTGTGATTGCTTCAATTTGAAACAATCGATAAAATTATCCATAGCTAACTTTGTGTATAATAATCATTGAACGAATAAACGTAAATAACTTCTTCATTTATAATTTTAGTTGCTTCACCAGTATATATTTTTTTTTTTGAACGAGAAGCTTCTTCACTATCAGAATCAATAAATAAGATATTCCATTAAGAACTATAAATTTACATAAGAAGAAATCTCGTCAAGGCGGACCTTTTCCTGTAGCTTGCAAGTTATCGAAATCATACCGACTTTGGTATCAAAGTACTCAGTTTGACAGCAGTTATTAAATGGTACTATGCAATTTGGTGTATGATCTTGAACAGTAGTTTTCCTGTTGTATCTCTAGAAATAAAAAATCTGTTGTGGGCACCACAATACCTCCCGCCGAAGAATTCTTATCGAACAATACAGGAACACATATCAAAAAATGATATTTTTAACCGTTGTTTTGTTTTTCAAAAAGCACAGGTTAGCAGATTTAAATGAAATTATCAACATATAATTTTTCTTTAACGTGTTCTAATTCGTAAATGGTGACTGTAAGAGGAACATTTTCAAATAATAATTGTATATAATAATATTTGAAAAATTATTCTCAGGGCCGTGCCAACCCAGGGATGCAAGGGTGCACCGCACAAGGGCGCAAATTATAACTGTAAATATTCATTTATTTAAAATATATTGTAAACTCGGTAACTCGGATGTAGTATTTTTTCTCTGATATAGTAGGTAGTGAGTCTCACTCAATATTCCAATTTAAAAGTTTATACAAGTACATACATGGTGCATTGAATCTTGCGTCTGGTAGGCAGACTAAGCAAATTAAATTGTTTAAGTAGATCACTGTAATTATAATCATAACTAGGCCATTGTCCATTAATTCGAAAAAAGCAAAATCAAACCTATGTAAAATTAAATATTCTACAATTTCCAAAATAACATAAATTGTAGAAAAAATTAAATTTAACCGTGTTTTTTCATGGAAAACTGTTAAGGCTTCTATTGAACTGCTACTTCCTGTTGAACAATTTTATCCAAAATCTAATCAGCTCTTCATATAAATATAAGAAGCAAAAATAAACAAAATTATATTTTTTGGTATATAGTATTTTAGTTATGCGAGACAAAAAATCGGCACAGGCCACATTCACACACACACACGCACACACTATCACGCGCTCAAACATACACACAATCACGCGCACAAACACCCAAACACACAAACACATACACAAACATCATGGCGAAAATAGTAAAATCGTATTGTAGGGACCCGAGAAAGTGCTTATTCATTGGAAACTCATTACCCAACTTTCTGACCAAAAACAATACCTCCCTTACTAGAGATAGGCGGGAGGTAAAAAGGACTGACCGATGAATCACCCGTATGAAAAAATATTATATATCCGGCCTACAATATAGCAATGACATAGATAGTCACATAAATCTTTGGAATTATAAAAATACTGTTAGTTTTTGACAAATATTGAGATTTAAATGAATATAAATGTGGCATATTCTAGCATATTCAATAATTTGTTTACAATAAGTATAAAACAACGGTTACAATGTTATAAAATAATATATTTTCAATTTTTTTAACGAAATTTGACACATATTGTGATTGTGAAGTTGTTTTCTTAGTGAAATATATGTCAAAAAGTTAAATAAATAAATATATCATCACGCTATTTACCCATTATAGGTGAGGCACTCTGCTTGCGCAGATATCGGTAAGTAATATATTAATAATATATAAATAAATAGAAAATAAACAAATAAGAAGGTATTTTACTGTATCATCAAATACTATTTTGTACGATTTAAAAGTTGTATTGGGCGGATGTATTATTATTTATGTGTTGGTATGTTGTGCTTGTGCATAGATTTGTATCATAATGAATTTAGTCAATCTATTATTATTTATATGTTTGGATATTGTACATAGATTTTTTGTTCCGTAAATATAAATAATAAATAAAGCTGCAAGTATATAAATTTTTTTTTCCAATAGCAACTTGTAAAGTAGTATTTTATCCACGAATTCTCGATTCTAAAATAATACTTTTATAGTAAAACTGGATAAAGTAACTTTGCTATAGTAATGACAAAATGTAGATGTGGATATTTTCTATATTTTAAGCAAAATTACATAGCAACTTATACAGTATAAAAGTAAGCGTTGATAACAAAATTAGATGAAACAAATATTTGTCAAATTTTTAATTAAATGTTATTTTAGTTTGATTCAAGAAGCATATTAAAGGAAGGTGTTAGAAAAAATAGTGTATGCAACACAAATTAACCACTCGTGTAAATTAGATCACTTGGCTACTGCGTCGTGACCTAAACATTCCGATCGTGGTTAAAATATGTCCATTTACTAAATACATAAATAACTATAATGTAGTGTATGTATGTTTATGAAAAAAAAAAAATTTGGCACGCCTATGGTTTTTTTTTTTTCGTCCATAATGCCTAATTGTTTACAGCCCAGCTATGCCAAATTATCCCGGGCGCACTGTATACTGTATGTACATTCTTTCCTCCTACCAAGAAAGAAGCTTATGCGAGGGGTGGGGGGAGTTGTACTGCGCATGCGTCCATAATGGCGATGTGCTTGAAGCCTTGAAGGAAGGCCGCAAACGAGAAACGAGTGTAGCGAGCAGTAGCAGTACGCAGTAGTAGAAGTGTAGTGTTGACATAGATCTGTATAGGACAAAGTCTGTTTCATATCACTGAGTGTTGAGGTGCACGCAGTCGTCGCAGTGAAGAGTGAGCCGTTTTAAACCAGACAGTAACTGTAACCATGGCAAGATCTAAAAAAAAATTAAAAAAGGGTAAGTAGTATATTAATAAATATTGTCGTTATTGTCCATCCATAATATTTAGTTTAACCGATTTAAACACACCAACGACTTGCTTGATTATTATATTTTCCTCAAATCAATCCCACAGCACAGTATAAGTGCTATAAGCAGTAGTCGCACTCTCTGTCGGCACCTTTGATGTTTTGTACCATGTCAGATTTTCTTGCGCATCTTGCCCCGCTCTTGGACTGAGCGGCGTAGCGTGCGGCGGGCAGGGTCGGACTGGAGGAAAAAGGCCCACCGAGAAAAATAGAGTTGAGGGCCCTATTCTCTATGTAAAACGATGGTTTTACTTGGGTTCATACCAATATAGCAAGAAAATAATTAATAAGACCGTTTCACTGGTAATTTTTTCTTGTATTTTATAGTTCATAATAACTTCACACGAAATCAACAAATGAATAATTTATGTAATTTTTAAATAATAAAAATTATAATTATTTGTTTTTGTTAAATATTTAAAAATCAGCACAATTACCACAAAATAAATAATAATGCATACATTAACAAATTTTTTAGTTCTGTACTAGATGAGGCTCGGGCTAGGGTATCGTATCGAAAATTTCCAATAGGTCTTGCTCAACATTCAACATAATCAAAGCTTGCAATATATTTTCCCATATATTCGAGCATAAACGTGATTTTATTATTTTTTAAATTAAAAAGACACGTTCGCAAACCACCTGTGTATACTCCTCATTAGTTCGCTAAAATTTAATAATTAATTTTTCAAATCTACATTATCAACATTAATACGTTTTGGAATCAACTTAAAAATTTCTATATTATCTTGATTTTTTAATAATTCTTTAATACTGTTAAAATTTCTAGAATTAAGATTAGTGATGCAACGTGATGATATATTTATTTTTATTTTACGATTACGATTAACAATTTTGATAATCGCCGATTTCAATTACGATTATTTAGTACAAATAGGTTAATTTAATAGTATCAAAATAAAAATGAACAATTTATTGTAAAATAATTTAATTATTCATTAGTTTCGATTATAAAATAAGAAAGTCGGACACTTTTTATTTACAAAAAAACAGATTTCACATGTTAACTGCCTATGTTAACATTTACGTGTATTAATATTGAATTATTTTATATAAAATTTAATTTATAAATATCGTCTCTTCCAAGGGCCCAAAAGAAGGTTAGCGCCCACCGAGAAATTTCTCGGCATCTCGCTGGGTTCAGTCCGACCCTGACGGTAGGCGATCAATACTGAAACTTTTAGTCCACAGAGCGGGACTTATCGCTTCAAGGCCAAATTTTCACGTTACAATAAAACCCTGGGAATGCGACTACTGCTTATAGCACCTATACTGTGGCTGTAGCGTGTTTTAAACACGGATTATGATGCAGGTATAATTAAAAATAATTTATAGGAAGGTAACTAAAACGTTATTTACCTTTCTCCTAGCAACCAGGCCAAAATAATAACTACAATAATGTCATTTGAATTATTGAATTATGAGTCAAAAAATGATATACCGCGTCTTTACTTTTTTTTAACTAAAGCAAAATAAAATAAATTATATAATCACACCTTTTACTTATTATGGGCGTGGCACTCTGCTTACGCAGATCTCGATAAGTGATAATTTTACCAATTGCACATTTAAATAAACTTTTCCTATTTCACGTACACAAAGTCAATTTTGTGGCACTGTTTTTCTCAAAAACAATGCTACAAAATTGAATTTTGTGCAACTGTTTTTGGGGAATTTATTATTTGTAAAATCAACAGTCTGTCAAACTTGGGGCTATTATTGCTCACGTGAAATTATTGAATCGGAGCCCCTGCGTCGGGGTTGCGGCCTGGGACCCGATAGGCCCCGCGGGCAAAGCGCCTTGGTGACCAGTGGCATATTAAACATTTTATTTTATTTTTATTGAATATATGAACGTGAAATAGGAAAAGTAGTATGAACAACTCGTGTTACAATGCCTAATTGTAATACTCGTATTTTGTGCAACTCGCCTGCGGCTCGTTTACGCAAACTATACTCGTATTACAAAATAGGTCATTGTAACACTAGTTGTTCAATATACTATTTTGAAATAACTGTTCATAGTTGCCTTGAAGTTTTAAATTATGGCAACTCGCTAAATTTTAATGGAACTATTGACAAAGTTACACAAATTTATTAAGAGAATTGTGTTTCACGAGAAATCATTTTAATTGGTACACGTATAATCTCTGAGTAACGAAACGTTTACGGTCCGACCTTTACATTTGATACCCAAAATTACCTTGCTAACATAGTATTTAATTTTGTTACACTCGTTATGGATGACGGAGTGGATCACACGTTTAAAGATTTAAATTAATTTCAGGTCTCAAGACACACCATGCAAATATCAAAAATGGACTTAGTCCACAGTCGACCCCAAAAAAAAATTATCGAAGTATAACGCCGTTAACACCCAGAGTTTGTAAGATGAATTAGGAATAGTATCTGAAATAGTTTTTGTAATTTTTAATTTTAGGTTTAGAACGATTAGATTTAAACATAAAAAGTACCAACCATGGGTTCTCCGATAATTCCATATCTGTATCGCCGGGTTCAGGTAGTAAGTATATTTAATATATTACTACGATTGAAAATTAAAAATTTGCAATTTTCATAATTTTGTTAAAAGTAAATGTTATGTTGTACTATAATATGTCATTTTTAGTTTGGAAAGCGGAAAACAATTTTTCGACTGCTGATATTATTGATTCGACAACTAATTATACTCCTATTACTAGAATAGGTAATTTTTTTAAAGCAAATGCGAAAAATCCGAATTTACATTCACTTATTTTTAGAAGCTAAGCGACAACAAACAATACATTTGCGGCGTCGTTTATTCCAAAATGAGCAGACACCTACGTCAGAATCAGGTAATTATGCCATAAACCCAGTCAGCATATATGGTTTATAAAGAAAATACATAATCCTTTGAGGGCACACACGTGACATGATGATGTAATTAATTATCATATATTCGTTATCTTAAATGTCAAATTATGACAAACTAACATTCTTAATTTTTCTAAATTATAGTAATAATAATAAAAATAATGTACTGTCGGCTTTCAACTTTCCTTATAGCTCTAATACATTGATATGTACCTTTATTTTATAACTACATATTACATTAAATTTTGTAATTATGTTTTATATGCAAATGTATTTAAAGACACACAAAACACCCAAGCCCCCCCCCTCAGGGGGGGGGGGGTAATCGAAACCGCTTTGAGCGATGTTAAGACCTGCTGCTTTAACACGCTCGCTCATCGGCCCCGGCTTAATTATTTTTTAATCTAATTTACAGCCAATTTGACGTTTAAGATATTGAACATGTAATCCAATGTCACTAAAATAAAATAAATAAATATATCATCACGCCTTTTACCCATTAAGGGTGTGGCCCTTTTCTTATGCAGATCTCGGTAAGTGATATGTTTTTGCGTATGAAGTGCGGTTACCAGCCGTCAAATCATAATCCCCCCCCCCCCCCCAAGATGTTAGTGGAGTGGGAACCACAGGGATACATTTAAATTGGCAACTGTCAGCTGTGGAATTCGAACTGAAGATCTCACGATCGACAGTCCGATGCGTTACCACGGAGCTACGTCACTAAACCACGATAAAAAGCTAGTAGTAGATTATATTTTTCAGATGAAGATCCTTTTCAAGAAAATAGTGAAGATGATTCAGATTATAAGCCAGATTCAGACTTAGGTATATTTTTAAATTAAATTTAACTTTAAATAAAAGAAGGTTTCGGGGTTACTACGATTGTAAATATTAATACATATTGAATATTTCAGATTACAAATTAAATTTAACTAGTGAGGAAGAACGTATACCATGTGAATCAGGAGCAATAGAGCTACATGAATCTGATTTACCGAATTTAGAAGACAATGAAAATTCGTGTAAATCTTCGAGAACACAGGGTAATTAGACACATAGACGACTTAGATCATACGATTACACTTGGTACGTTAATCTAGTATAACTGTTGTAGCATAATCGAACAAAATCTATCAGAAAATTTAGTACTCATTTATTATTTATTAATTACCAAAGAACCAAATTTATTACGGTTATTTCTTAAAAAATAATTGTTGTTGTGCCTGCTTGACGGTTAAGCTAGCACAATTCCACAAAATATATATAAAAATAGCTAGCACATAATAATAATTGGTTACTAATTAATTACTAGATATTTACAAAATAAATAAAAATTCTGAACTTGTGTGCTGTTTTTTCTGATCGGCGCGACCATGTGGGTCACCACATAAAAATTACTTTCAGATAAATAGATATTGATAATTATTAAAAATAACTTGAGCACATCCAGTTGTAATGAATTTTTTAATTACTTTAGCACCAGTTTTAATGTATTTTATAATGCTTTAATAAACTATGTAATATCGTAGCTCACGTTTGGTTTAATTAACTTAAGCACAACTAATTGTAATGAATTTTGTTTCGCTCATGGTCGTGCTGACAGATCAGATAAGTTCATTACCAGAGTTTTTTTATAACTAATTAATTTATAATTAATCATGTAGTAATCAATTCCTTAATCCTATGCATTTATTGCGATGAATAACCAGAGAAATGCTTTCGCGTATTAGTACAGTTGTATGATCTAAGACATCAGATACATACATAATATGTTGCACGAAATTGATTTTTTTGTATATTTTCAGACATACCAGGAAAAACAAGTGCGCCACAATACACACAAAGTTCAATCGTTGAAATTAAATTAGGTGCTCAACCAGTATTTTTGCCTAAGTCAACTGGAAAAAATGACAAGCAATATTTTTGTGTAAAATGTAAATGTTTGGTGAAGAAATTTGCTCGCCACATTGAGAGACAGCATAAATATGACGAAGAAGTGAAAAACATATTAAGTTTCCCAAAAAACAGTCACCAAAGAAAAAAAATGATAGATGATTTACGGAAACGTGGTACGTTTATATACAACACTGATACAAGTACTAACACCGGTGATTTGATTGTTACCCGCCGTCCACAGTTATCGAAGAACCGTGAAGTAACTGATTATAATCCTTGCCCAAATTGTAAAGGTTTTTATAAAAAAGACTCTTTACATGTTCATTATAAGAGATGTGTCAATGTTAGGAGTGCTCCCAGATCTTTACGTGCACATTCTGAAATTTTAAAACAACATATTTCTGAAGCAGCTAATAATAGAATGAAAAATGATATTATTCCCGGAATGCGGTCAGACGAGATTAAAAATGCTATTATACAAGACAAATTAATTTTACAATGGGGTTCACGGTTGTGCCAAAGTCACTCATGTGACAAATATTTGACAAATTTTATTCGCCAAAAGTTACGTCTTCTTGGCCGTCTTTTAGTAACTATTCGGAAACTTGATAAAACAGTTACTGATTTAGCGTCAGTCATTGATGCAAAAAAATTTAATTCATTCGTTAAAGCAGTAAACCTAGTGGGTGCACTTGATGAAGAGACTGGCGTATATAAAGCACCAACTTTGACAACAGAATTGGGTTCTGATATAAAAAAGTGTGCTAAAATTCTAATAAGTAATTATATTAAAAATGACGATGAGGAGTCAAAGATTAAAGTTGAAAAATTTTTATCAGTTTTTGAAATGGATTACAGCGTAATAGTAACAAAAACAGCACTAGAAAATCGAAAACGGTCTCACTGGAATAAACCGCAACATTTGCCTCTTACAAAAGATATAAAATTGTTGCACAACTATTTAAATAATGAAGCTACAACAACGTTCGATCATTTAATTACACATGGTTTTGATTATGATAAGTGGTGTAGGTTGGCTAAAGCAACCATGTTACAAATACTTTTGTTCAACAGAAAACGTGTGGGTGAAACTGAGCGTATTTTAATATCTGATTATGAAGGTAAACACACTATATCAAAGGACTCGGATATATATGCAAGTCTATCGGAAATTGAAAAAATAGTTGCTACTCGATATTATCGGATAGAAATTCGTGGGAAACTCGGACGTGGAGTGCCAATATTGTTATCAAAATTACAAAGTAGCTACATCGAAACTATTTTACAGTTGAGAACGGAAGCTGGTGTTTCCAGTGACAATCCTTACGTTTTTGGTGCCCGAGGATCCGAGAAATATTTTTTAGCTTGTAGATCATTGAATTTCATAGCTCGACAGTGCGGCGCAAAAGAACCTCATTTACTTACAGGAACACAACTTCGAAAGCAAATCGCAACCGTATGTCAAATTATGTCATTGACTAATAGCGAACAAACTGCCTTAGCTGACTTTATGGGACACAACTTAGATATCCATAAGATTCATTATAAGTTACCATCGGATGCTATTCATTTAGCTAAAATATCTAGAGTTCTAATTGCAATGGAGCAAGGCGATATAAACAAGTTTAAAGGACAAACTTTCGATTCAATAAATGTTGATGATGTCGTAGAAGACCAAGACATTGGTAAGTAAAAGGTTTAATTTTATTAGACAAATAATTAATTTTTTTCTTATTATTAGGTGTAACAACGTCAAACAATGCAAATTTAAATGTGCAAAAAAGTGAACCAGATGCAACAGGAAATTTGGATAACGTAGAACCAAATTTACCATTATATTTAGAAAACAGTGAAAATTCATATGACATTTTGACAACACAGGGTAATTTTTTGTCTTCTTATAAATCCAAAATACGAAGTGGCAGTGTTATCACAAAGTTTGCCTAAATCTTATGCAAATCATACTGATGTCAAATTTACATACTTTCATCCAATCAGCATAAAAAATACAGTTTTTTGTTCTGCTACGTCTATACTTACCTCAAAATGCTCTACTTACCTGTACTTTTCCGCGTTTTCAATGAACACCTTGTTTACTTAGAGAATATAAAAGTTTGTTTTATTTTTATAAATTATTTCTTTTTCAGGTACAATAGAGAACGAAGAACTTTTGTTATCACCAGAAGCAGCATTAGTTAAGAACCGGCGCTTTAAAAAGAAAAACCCTCAAATTAAACCAAAAAATGATAAAAGTAAGAATTCTTCAGTTATTATTTCTAAGTAGATTTTTTTACAACTCTATGCTATCTTCAAAAAAAAAAAAACAGTTTCTTTATTCAAGGTACTATTAATATCATTATTTATGTCAAATGTATTGTATCCTTCAATATTGCTTATCGTATTCGGCTAGATTTATAAATTAATATTGTTATTGCAGAAAAGCCTAGTTTTATCCCCAGAAGAACCTGGATCACCCCTGAAAAAAAGGTAATGAGAAAATTATTTTCTCAATATCTGGGAGAGAAGACACTACCATCAACAGCCGAATGCCACCAAGCATCTTTAAATCATGATGCTTTAAGCTCAAGAACTGCTGAACAAATCAAAGCCTGGGTGAATAACGAAAATAAAAAAGTCACCCGAGTGTAACAACAAGTATCGTCGTGTACATCAAACCAAAAAAATGATAAAAGTAAGAATTCTTCAGTTAATATTTTTAAGTAGATTTTTTTAACAACTCTATGCTATCTTAAAAATAATATTGAAATAAAAACAATTTCTGGATTTCAGTCACAAATTAAAAATTTTATTCCAACCTCTACCGGTTTCTAACCCACTTGGGTCTTCTTCAGGAGGTGAAAGTCAAAACATTAAAAATAAAATAATGTAAAGAAACCAGTAGAGGTTGGAATAAAATTTTTAATTTGTGACTGAAATCCAGAAATTGTTTTTATTTCAATACAAATCACAGTCAAGAAGCGTACACATTATTAAAAATAATAGTTTCTTTTTCTACTATTAATAGCATTATTTGTGTCAAATGTATTGTATCCCTCAACATCTTATTCGGCTAGATTACTAAATTAATATTGTTATTGCAGAAAAACATAGGCGCAGAACTTGGATCATCTTTTAAGAAAACAATACGAATGCATCAAATTGTATTTTTGTTCAGTTCTAGTGTAATTTTTTTTTCTGTATAGATAAAAGAGCTCAAGTTTTATTTCAATAAAATATATTTAAACAACATTCCTCTTTTCTTTTAACTATTCCTAAAATGCTAACCGCAGATAACTAATTAATCGATCAACTGATGAATCGAATTATATTAACAGCGAGTAATTGATTCACAGAATAATCGCGATAGCTGTGCAGGGCTGGTAACCGTACGATAGAAATACCGATTATTTGTTAGACTGCTTCACTCAAAATTTGACTAACTGTTCATTTTTATTTTCGAAATTTATACCAACCGGTTTTCCAGTTAATCTCAGTTAACGACCTAGCGGTCGTAAAATGTTTTGTCAACTCAAAAACCAGCCCATAATATGAATAATGAAAATGATGTCCTATATTACAAACCATACTGCTGTAAGTAAACAATGCGCACCATTTTTAACATTTTAAGAATAAAAATAATTCGCATATAAAGGCTGTTGAATTGAGCTATGTAACATAGGGAATACAAAGACACGTATTTTATGTGATGATTGTTGCTTTCCTAATTAGACCAAAAGTGTAAATACAAAAAGTGTTTAGAATTAAAAATTGCATCCAACAAGTATTTATTTGTTGCTTAATTGTTTATTATACAAGAGTAAGAAGCAACTGAAAAACTGATTTTATAAAGAAAATTACGGATTGAGAGTTCTATTGTAAACAATAAAGCAAAATAAATTTTATTATAATCTTTGGCAGTTACGTATTTCCCATATAATACCATTTTATAATTGTTATTTATGTATGTCGAAGTTACTTGCGAGAAAGTCAGTTTTCGTTCGAAGTACACACAAAAGTATTAAAAATTGTTTTATTTCATTGTTATCCAAAGAACTGTAATTTTCTTTATAAAATAAATTTTCACATACTTCTTACTCTTTCATAATAAACAATTAAGCAACAAATAGACACGTGTTGGATGCAGTTTTTAATTATACCAATTTTTCATATTTACATTTTTGGTCTAATTTAATTAGGGATGCAACGGTCAACATAATGAAAAATATCATTGTATTATTGCCGTGGGTGGAAGATTGAAGGCCCTAGGGCGTCTCGTTCAAAATTACATAAACAATGAGAATGTTTAAAACATGTACACACACGCACTGGTATTTACGTCGTCGGAGCACTCACTGACTGGCAGGTGCTGTGGATAGCGGCTGCGCTTCGGCGACGGCTGCAGTCGGGTAGTTCCTGGCGGAGTCGGTGTAGCGACGGCAGGGGTCGTTAATCTAGTGCATTGGGATACGGCGGCGTCGGAGTGGCTGCGTCAGTCTGGAAGACCCTCACTAGAACTAGAATCCTGTTGTGCGAGACTGATTCTAGTAGCAAAATTCTCCTTTTGTACCCGAAACCTTGTGTTGTCTGTGAACCGTTGTCATGGTAACGGCACGTATTTTTTTAACGCGTGGCAACTGGCAAATTTAGAAAACGTTGTCGTTTTTCATTGTTAAAAAAATCTGATGTGGCCAGCACATAACCTCCCGCCCAATACTACTACGGTACAAAATAGTATTTGATGATACAAAAACATACCTTCTTATTTGTTTATTTTCTATTTATCTATATTTGAGAATTTTAATTTTCTTTCGTGTATTTATTTAATTTTTTAACATATATTTCACTCAGAAAACAGCTTCTCAATCACAATGACATATGTCACATTTCGTAAAAAATTGAAAATTTTTAAATGTTTCCATGGTGTACTAGGAATGCAAGATTTGTGAAATCTAATTTCTTTATATTTTATTATCTCTAAATCTAATGAAAATTAATAAAATTAGTATAATCAAAACACATGTAAAATTAAATATTCTTCAACTTTGAAAATAACATAAATTGTTGAAAAAGGAAATTTAACCGTGTTTTTCACGAAAAACTGTTAAGGGCTTCAAGTAAAGTGCTACTTCCGGTTGACTAATTGTATCCAAAATCTAATCAGCTCTTCATTTAAATATAAGAAGCAATAATTCACAAAATTGTATTTTTTGGTATTATAGTATTTGAGTTATGCGAGACGAAAAAATTATCACAGACTACACACACACATACATACATACATACATACATACAGACATCATCGCGAAAATAGTAAAATCGTATTGTAGGGACCTTAAAACGTGCTTATTCATTGAAAACTCACTACCCAATTTTTTGACCAAAAACAATACCTCCCTTACCTAGAGGTAGGCGGGAGGTAAAAATCACTGTGGCTGTTTTCCCAGGTAAAGAAATTCTGCGTGGCATTTCTTTGATAGATTCTGATATAGCTGTTTTGACAGAGTTGTTCAGGTTAAAAATGGCTCCCGGTAAACAACCCATGTATATATTGTAATGATTCACCCTGGTTTCGCTTGTTTTTCTGTTGTTTTTAGTTTGAACTTCATACATCATATCGACTTTTACTAGCTAACCTGGTTCTTGTTTGTTTACTTTGAAAATGTATTTATATTTCATTGTTTCATTTTCGTTGTACCTGAAATGTCAAATTATACATACCTTCTTATTTATTTATTTTTTTATTTATATTAGAGAAATTTAATTTTATTCCGTAGGTATATTTATTTTAGACATATATTTCACTAGAAAACAGCTTCACAATCAAAATGGCATGTGTCGCATTTCGTAAAAAAGTTTTTCCAAGGTGTTCAAGGAGTGCAAGATTTATGAAATCTAATTTCTTTATATTTTATTAGCTCTAAATGTAATGAAAATTAATAAAATTAGTGTAATCAAAACAAATGTAAAATTAAATGTTCTACAACTTTCAAAATAATATAAATTGTTGAAAAAGGAAATTTAAAAGTATTTTTCACGAAAAACTGTTAAGGGTTTCAAGTAAACTACTACTTCCGGTTGACCAAATTGAAATATTTAATATTAATTAGAAATTTAAAAACGTTATAGTACATCTTTCGGCGTTGGCTACACTGGACACTGAATGTTTCTGCTTCGCCCACATGACAATTTGACTGAGATACGCGAACGATGTGAACTCGCTGTCTGAGCCGGATTTACGCTTTTGCGCGCCCCGGGTGAAACTAATTCTGGCTCCCTTTTAATAATATCTTGTCAAGGACAATCGGGTCAATGACCTGTAAACCACATGACGAAGTCAAGGTCAAACATTTTGGGTCATCAACATTTCTCCCAACTAGTACCGTTTCACTATAATAGTGATAACAAGTTGGCTAGCTGTCTCCATGTATTGTGCTCTAATTCCAATCTAGAGTTGCTATTTAATCTTTACCTTGACCTTTGACCTAAATTCTGATGTCACGCATCCCTAGGGAAACATCCCTTCTCCCCTTTACATCCTATACATCCTTAACCTTTTACCAGCCGTCAAAATTTTTACGCCGGTTCTTAATCTTCTACAACCCCCTATCCATTCATATATATATATGTAATACTATATATTAAAAAACCATTTTATTTTGCCTTATTACTTGCTCAGCTTACTTCTTATTATACTTCCCTGAACCCATAGGCTCTATTAGCCCTACAAAAATCTCAAAAAGTCCAGTTGTTTTACAGGACTTTTCTCCTATAAAACTCCAAGCTGATTAACATTCGAATATATGTTTATTACTTCAAATTAAGCAGAATTAAGTAAATTTATATTTGAATATATTTTGCCGCCTTTACCCAAACTGCGAATTTTTGTCGTCCTTTTTATTTTTTATAAACACATCTACTCATCTACAATAATTACCCTAGATACAGAATGTTATAAAATAATTCCTTTAATATATTACCTCCAAGATAAGGGACACTTGGTTCATGCACTCGTTAATAAATTTGATTTTTTAGCGATAATATTATTAAAATCAAAGAATTTTTAATCAATTCACATAGAATATACATAAACAAATTTGGATTAAGTATTCATAAGTATTTATCTATCTGAAGATCTCTGAAAAACATTCGAAATATATTCAATTGGGATCAATTGATGGAATGAAACCCTTAATACGTACATAATTTAATGTAAGCTTGGAATGTATTTTAGATATTTTCTGCATACTTTCTTAACTGGTATATAAAAAAATACGTTGAGACAAATCCATGGTTAGAAAATCCTTAATACATAATTTTATGTAATATGTTTTACATATTTTACACATTAGCAAAAATAAAAAACCAAAAACATTATTACGAAGCCATTCAAGCTTGTTTTGAAGATGAAAGCAAACAGTCATAGCTCAGCGACGGAGTGTTGTCGTTTGACACATAAGATTCTAGATTCGATTCCATTAAAATTTACTTAATTAAATTCTATTTTAAAATAAAATTATAACAAACATTATAACTAAATAAGTAACATCATATCGGGTGTCTTTTTTTAAACTATAAGCTCAAATATGTTTTTCAACCAATTCAATTAAAAGTTTTTAATCATATTTCTAAAAATGCTGAATGATAGATTAGAGTGATGTGCTACGTTTTCCGTTGTAGTAATTTGCGCGACAAAATAAAACTTCTGCGACATGACTATCTCGCGAGGTCGCGCAAAAGCGTAGGCCCAGGTCATGTGACGCGTTGCCTGCCTGGGTATCGTTTCAATCGAATACTGTATAAAGAAACTACTATTTTCTTCAAACGTCATAAAAGTAAGTTGTTGCGTACTTGTATTCAACAAGCAGAAGTTCAATATTGTCGCCGCCGGCGTAAAAGTATTTCCTTGGCAACACATTTACTCCGGCTGCGGACAAAGTAAAATATCATGCAAAATAGTAAGGTTGTAATTCAATAATTTGACAGTTAAGAATAAAACAAATAAACAAGAATAACAAAATAACATATTCAGTGACTACTAGAAATACTGGATATGGTTGAATATTTGTAGAAGTTTTGAGCATTTTTTAATGTTTTAATGTCTATTATCTATGTTTGAAGTAAAAATAGAATGTGTTATTCGGAATAAATGTGACTTTGTATGCTTCGCATATAATTGTCCGACTCGCTTCGCTCGTCGTTCAAATTTACATGCTCAGCACCCAAAGTATTACATTTACTGCTAATAACACAATGTACTATTCAAAGTTATACACCAAATTGCATGGAACCATTTAATACCTGTTGTCATACTGAGTTAATTGATGCCAAACTCGATATAGTTTCGATAACTTTTGTATCATCTGCGACCATACTTGATTTCAGAACACAATACGATTCATCGAGCTAGGTATCGACCGTTTCAAACGTATAAAAGGATTCCGCAAACAAACGCGGCGTTGGCGGCGATCACGGTACTGGTAATGACAGCGGTGTCCTTGAAGGCCGGCGCCGCTATCGATTAGTAAAAGTTTTTAATGAATCAGAAATGTACTGCCCCAAGGTCGCATTCCCAAATATCAGTGTGTAGGCGTTGCTGAAATACTTGTGCTTAAAGCCTTGTTTGCAACATGTTTCAAATTTATCTACTTATTTAAAAATTTTACTGAACATTAACTATTGTTAATAATAATACTATTATTGTCATACTTGTAAATCAAACAGAAATAAATTTTATTTTATTGCCGTTATTTAATTATAATTAATTATAAACAAATTATTGAATATGCTAGAATATGCCATCTTCACATTCATTTAAATATCAAAACTTATAAAAATTATCTGTTGTTTTCATAACTCCGACAATAAGATCTATATAGTTATCGATTTTTTCTTATATTTATATGAAGAGCAGATTAGATTATGGATAAAATTGATCGTCCGGAAGTAGCAGTTCACTAGAAGCAGTTTTCCGTGAAAAAAACATAATTAAATAAAATTTTTCAACAATTTATTTTATTTTGAAAATTGTAGAATATTTAATTTTACATCTGTTTTTATAACAATAATTTTATTAATTTTCATTAGATTTAGAAATATTAAAATATAAAGTAATTAAATTTCATAAATCTTGCATTTCATGTACACCATGGAAACACTTAAACATTTAAATTTCTTACTAAATATGGATAATTGACATTGATGTCAAAAATTAAATATGCTTTTATTTATTTAAACCAAGTTTAAAATTTAACTTACGTTGGTGCAACCGGGCATCCGATTTAAACTTGTGCATTGTTATTTATTATTTATGTGTTTCTATGTTGTGCATAGATTTGTATCATAATGAATTTAGTCAATCTGTTATAATTTATGTTTGTATATTTTACATAGATTTTTTCTTCCGTAAATATTAAACAACTTATTAAAATAATATTGACAATTTTCACACTGATCTATTTAAAAGTATAACATTTTATATATATATATATATATAATGTAAAAATATGCATACTCTTGTTTGCAGTTTAGTGTGATTTTCTTCATTATATTCAAACAAGTAAGTTCAACTGTCTATACCTATTACTCCAATAGTAGTATATGTTCCAACAAAACATGGATGTAGCACAAATAGTCTACATTCAAAATATTAGTATGTAGAGACATCTACAATTGTTACCGTGAACTTAAACCAGCAGGTCCATTTAATAATTTTACATAAAAAATAGCTTTAGCGCGCCATCTCTTGGCAACAGCCGGGTTCCAAACTTCATGCTAATATTATGAGCTACTAATGCAAATTTAATTAATGTATTTGATTTTTTTACTAAATTGATGTTGATATACTATTTAAATGATAGACTTCTATCTATAATAAAATATTCAGTAATAATACTCAAAGTATAAGCATGGGTTTCGTACTTCGGTAGGAGCAAACTTCGGCGGGTATCATGATATATATATATATATATATATATATATATATATATATATATATAAGTTACATCGCCCCAGAAGATGGGAACCGCACCGTCAGCACTGCCCCACGGTGCAACATGACACCCCTTTTAGAATAATTAGATAAGATTGTAGTTGTCTTAGAATATTTTATGTTATATAGTATTTAGTCTTAGTTGAACTGTTAACCGGAAAACATCTGAATTTAAATTGTACTTTTGTTAGTAACAAAATAAAAGTTTTTAAAAACACAGCGACTATAAATAAAACTTTAAGTGGCGCAGTCGGTAGGATTGCCAAAACAAAATTAACGGATATAATTTTGTTTCGTCTAACGATTTATTTGGCAATCGACAAAAGTCGCGAGTGAAAAGTTGAAGTCTCTGACAAAGTTGAACGTATATCAACTGCATCCTGACCCGCCAGCTGAACGAACATCAGCCGGTGCCTGCCTACCTGACCGTACGAGCTGAGAGGACATCAGCGCGACCGAGCCCAGGACACCAGGACAACTCCAGGAAGAGTACAACACAGCCAAGGACCAATGTACTGGATTCTCTTGCTGTAAGTACATGTCGCTTAGAGGCTCAACACTTTTTAATTTAAATTCAGACACAGAAAATTCCACTCAGTCCGATTCTGACTCCGATCTAGAAGATCGTATACAAAATTTACACATTGATCAAAGAATAATTCTGAAACCAGCAACTCTCCTAACAAACACAATGGCAGTAGTACCACTACGTAAAGAATATTTGGACATGGTTCCTGACTTTCATGGTGAAAGAGAATTATTGCCCAGATTCATAGAAGTCTGCCAAAAATTAGTTAATACATTTTACAATTTAGCCAACCCAAATGATTTCCAAAATGAATATTTAATGTGTACTATTTATTCAAAAATTAAAGGCGAAGCCGCCGTTAACATTGCGTCCTGTGACATTAGAACATGGGATGATTTAAAAAATGCATTAATTAGCACATATGCAGATAAACGTGATATATTCACATTAAATATCGAGTTAACAGAACTCAAACAGAATCATAACGAAACCGTTTTTGATTTTTATAATAAAATTACAAAAGTATTAAACATGATAACATCTTACATTGCTACTCATAAAAATAATAATGAGAAACCAGTTTTAACTGAATATTTTAGAGAATATGCTTTGAGAATTTTACTCAAAGGGTTGAAAGAACCCATTGGTCAGCTTATGCGTGCCAAAAATCCTCAAAACTTAAGTTCCGCATTAAATATGCTTACAAACGACTTTCAATTCGAGTCACCTAAAAATATTAAACCGACTCAAAATAATTTTAAACAACCTATAAATTATTCGCGATTCCAACAAAATAAACTACCACCTAAAATAACTCATTACTCTCAACCCCAAAAAACAAATAATTACACATATCAAACACCAAAACCATTCACTCAAAATACATTTCAAAAACCAAGACAATTTACACAACAAACAAGAGTTACGAATAATTATAAACCAACACCCATGAGTATTTCAACAAGAAACACTTTCCAACCACGACCAGGACCGTCTCAGCAATATGCTAGACCCGCGCAAAACACTGTACACGAAGAAATGTATAATATAGATGAAAATGAAATTAACGCTGAATGCGAATTAAATTGCATTCCCGAAAACGAAAACACCATAATAGAACACTCAGATGAAAATCCAAGTTACGATTTTCAAAATTTTGAACAAAACCATTTTTTAGGAGTAGTAGCCTCGGAAATAGAACAGCACCAGTTCAACGAATCGATGAATTTAACTAATAATCAAAGTAAATTACCGTACATTATTTTTCCCGAGAATAATTTAAAAGTTCTCATAGATACAGGAAGTACTAAATCCTTTATCAAACCAAATATTGCATATAAATATTATAAAAACTCAATAATTAATGATCCTTTCAAAATTTCGACAGCTCACGGTACATCCACAGAAAATTATAGTACTTTTATTCCAGCTTCAAAAATATTTAATTTAAATAAAAAGAACCTAAAATTAAAATATCACCTCTTCGATTTTCACGATCAATTTGATATCTTATTGGGACTAGATAATTTGAAATTATTAAAAACAGTTATTGACTTGAATCAAAATTTATTAATTACATTAAATTCGAAAATTAAAATTAATCATCACGATTCCGAGAATAAAGGAGACGTTAACAACATCTCATATGAAAGTAGACACGTTATCTTAGTTCCGAGAACTGAGAAGGTAATCAGAGTTCAAGTAGATAAGAAAGACGGCACAATATTAATCCCCGAAATAAAAACTAATAATATTTTAATTCCCGAATGTGTATCCAAAGCCCAAAATTATCATGCTTTTTGCACAGTAATAAATTTATCAAGTGATCAAATCAAATTAAACTTATTGAAACCAATTAACGTTGAAAGTATTGATAATTACGAGACGTACTCTAGTCCAAATTTAAATTTTATACAAACAGAAAATTTAAAATTTGATTTATCAAAAATTCGTACTGATCATATGAATGAAGAAGAAAAATTAATAATCACTAAATTAATTCACGAGTATTCGGATATTTTTCATTTAGAAAATAAGCAGTTGAGTTTTACGAATCAAATTAAACATTCTATTAAAACAAAAGACGAAATTCCTATTTACACCAAATCATATAGATATCCGGAAATTCATAAAGAGGAAGTACGATCTCAAATACAAAACATGCTTGATCAAAATATCATAAGACCATCATGTTCACCATGGTCGTCACCGATTTGGATCGTGCCTAAAAAACTAGACGCCTCTGGAAAAAGAAAGTGGCGTATAGTCATAGATTACCGTAAGTTGAATGATAAAACAATTGACGATAAATACCCGATACCGAACATAACTGACTTATTAGATAAATTAGGACGATGTCAGTATTTCACCACCCTGGACTTAGCATCTGGCTTCCACCAGATCGAAATGAACGAAATAGATATAGAAAAAACAGCATTCAATACAGAAGATGGGCACTACGAATTTCTACGTATGCCCTTTGGCTTAAAAAATGCCCCCGCTACTTTCCAGCGCGTAATGGATAATATTCTAAGAGGTTTAACTAATAACAAATGCTTGGTTTACCTAGATGATATTATTATTTTTAGCACCAGCCTTCAGGAACATATTAATAATTTAAAATTAGTTTTTGACCGATTGAGAAAATCAAATTTTAAAATACAATTAGATAAATCAGAATTTTTACAAAAAGAAGTGGCTTATTTAGGTCATATTGTTACCCCTAATGGCGTAAAGCCAAACCCTGATAAAATTGTAGTTATTCAAAATTATCCGATTCCGAAAACCCCGAAACAAATAAAAGGCTTTTTAGGACTCCTCGGTTATTATAGAAAATTCATAAAAGACTTTGCTCGAATCACTAAACCTCTCACTAAATGCTTAAAAAAGGACGCTACTATAAACATTGACGATCCCGATTATATTAAATGTTTTGAAACTTGTAAAAATCTTTTAATAAATGAACCAATCTTACAATACCCTGATTTCACGAAAGAATTCAACTTAACCTGCGACGCAAGCAATGTTGCGATTGGCGCCGTGTTATCGCAAGGCAGCCTAGGTAATGACCTTCCCATTGCATATGCAAGTAGAACTTTAAATACAACTGAAATGAACTACTCAACAATAGAGAAAGAACTTTTATCTATTGTTTGGGCGACACAATACTTCCGGCCCTATATTTTTGGACGGAAATTTAAAATTTTTACAGACCACAAACCTCTACAATGGCTTTTTTCATTGAAACAGTGTAGTCAAAAATTAATTAGATGGCGTTTAAAATTGGAGGAATTCGATTATGAAATCGTATATAAAAAAGGTAAATTACATACAAATGCCGACGCTTTGAGCCGTATACCACAAAATAACGAAACACTTATTCAAAATTCCCCTGAAAATTTAGAAACAGAATCACCTCTTGCTCAGTACCAAATGTACTTAGAAAGTAAACAAAATAATTTACCTAGCGATTATAAAACTTTTGAAGTAGAAGGTGATCTTTTTAACGCACCTCACGATGAGAGTCTTGCTCATTGTGTTAGTAAAGATTTGGAAATGTTTCGTGGTATCGCTAAACAATTTAGAGAAAAATTTCAAAATTTACATAAATTAAAAGCTCAAAATCCTGAATTATATAATTTAGTTTACTTAAAAAGTAAAACCAGATTTATAATTTATTTAATATCAAAAATTAATCATTATAATAAGCCATCAAATCAGGATATGTTTTATACACTTTTAAATTTAAAAATATTTTGTCAAAAACATAAAATAAAAAATTTAAATATCCCAAAATTAGGATGTGGTAAAGATTTATTACAATGGTCAAATGTAAAATCAATGTTAGAATTTATTTTTAAAAATACTGATATAATGATCACTGTTTATAAAAAACCAATTGATAATAAAATACCAGATTATGAACTTAATGCTAATGAAACTAATGATTGTGACGCATTCTTTAAATATATGGATGACTTTAATCAGCAACTTGCAAAAGATAAAAATAATATACCGAACGACAACGAGTCCCTAATAGTAGAAGTAGACAAGAAAACCCAAGTTCAAGACGACGATGATGATAGTGACAATACTATACATTCAAATTTAGAAGACCCAATTATTGGTATACCAATAATTGAAAGTGCAGTAAATTATGGAAAAAATCAAATTATAATATCAGAAGTTGAACATAGCCCCAGTGATCCTAAAATTTTAAAAATTCATGAGAATAAACAAAGATTCTTAGTACAACTTTCTAAAACAAACCCTGAGTCAGAAATGATTAAATTTATTAAAGAATTTGTTGTACCTAAAGTTAAATATCATTTATATTTCAAAAATGAGTTGTATGAAAAATTCAGTAGAGTACTTCAAACATATTTCAAAAATTCTAGTATAAAATTTGTAAAATGTACAAGAATGTTAACAGACGTATACGACGAAGATGAAGTGATTCAATTAATTCAGAACTATCACGAAGGAAAAACCAACCACCGCGGACTTGATGAGACATTAGCTCGAATCAAACAACAATATTACTGGCCAAAACAGAGAACACTCATCCAATCTTATATAAATAATTGTGAAATCTGTCAGTTAACTAAATATGATAGAAAACCGTTAAAATTGAAATTTAACATTACTCCCACACCTACGAAACCTTTTGAAATTATTCATGTAGATAGCATTACATTAGAAAAAGTAAAATTTCTTACAGTAGTAGATTCATTCTCTAAGTATGCTCAAGCATACAGATTAAATTCAGCACAAGGGATAGAAATTGTAAATAATTTAATAAAATTCTTTACTCACCACGGTATACCAGACACAATCATTTCAGATAATGGCTTGAAATTTAAAAACTCTCTAGTTAGAGAATTATTAGAATTACATAAAGTAAAAATTCATTTCGTTAGTTCACAACATCCTGAATCTAACGGCATCATTGAGAGATTCCATTCAACTTTAATAGAACATATAAGATTGTTTAACAATCAAGACGAATACAAAAAAGAAGCTATAGAGACAAAAGTAAATTATGCGCTTTTAGCCTACAATAACACAATACATTCCGTTACTAAATTGAAACCATTTGAAATAACACTTGGTCACCTAGACATAAATTCCCCATTTAATATTGAAATTGATAAACAATTAGTAAATAATTACATATCTCATCATAAAGATAAAATGAAATTATTGTATAAAAAAAATAAATGAAAAATTACAACATCATAAAGAAAAAATTATAAATAAACGTAACGAAGACCGCGATGAATTACCGGAAATCCCAGAACGAGTATATGTAAAAAATCGTCAAAAACAACAAAAGACGCGTAATAAATATAAAGAAGAAATAGTTAAAAGCGTAAACCCGAAATTAAAAACCGCAAAATTAAATGTAAGACACGGTAATACAGCTGAAAATATACACCTCTCAAATATTAAAAAACCTAAAAAATTTACTAATAAATTTAAAAATCTTCCAGGTTGTTCGGGTTCTGCTATGGATCCGAAATAATAAACATAACGGAGAACAGAGGCATTCTGCCAATAAACTTGGGACCCGCAAAATTAGAAAAACTTCAACACACATTTGTACACTATTACGACCTAAACCCACTCTTAAATGAATTCAACAACTTAAACAAACAATATAATCTTCTAAAACTAAACGTGGCTAATAAAACCACTCAACTAACTGAGTTTGAAAATAATAATAAAATTTTGGAATATGTTCGTGGAAATATAGTTGAAAAACTAAATCGAATGACACTTTATTCAAAATCAAGAAGTAAACGTGGCCTTATAGATGGCCTGGGGACCATATTTAAACAAATAACAGGAAATTTGGACGCAGAAGATGGCAAAAGATATAATAAAATTTTGAAACATTTAGAAGAAAACCAATATCACCTTGAAAATCAATTAAAACTGGCATATTCTGTTAATAATAAATTAATAAGAAATTTTAACACAACAATTCAAAGCATTCGGCATAACGAATCTATTTTAAAAGAAAAAATTGAACATTTGAATAAATTATTAAACCTTAATCTTAATCTGAATGAAATTCTTTTCGTAAAAGACCTGTATAATCAATTAATAACACTTTATAGTACAATCTTGAATATTATTCAAGATATTGGAAACTCAATAACATTTTGTAAGATGAGGACATTGCACCCCTCTATCATAAATCCCGATCAGCTGTTATCAGAATTATATAGAATATCGCATTATTATCAAGGACAATTACCTTTTGAACCAAAGTTAGAAAATATGTTGGATTATGAGTCATTGTTAAAAGTAAATTGTAAAATTGAAAACGCACAAATAATTTATTTTATTTCAATTCCAATAAATTTCGAAAAGGATTTTGATTTATATTATTTGCATTCATTACCTACTAGGTATGAGTCAGAATTCGTTACTGTAATAACTGACGTTAATTACTTTTTAAAATCGAAAGATAATGAAATAAAGCCTCTAAGTAGCATGTGTACTAAAAGCAGAGTATACCAGTGCCCAAATGAGTTTCACGCTCATTTCAACCCGTCCTATGAAGAAGACATCCTGCTTAAGGGAAACTCAAGCCAATGCCATTTCACAAAATTAGAAATCAATAAAAACCACATCGAAATTATTCCCGAAATTAACCAATACTTGGGAATATTTCCAGAAGAAGAAAGAATCACGGTCCAGTGCCCGGATAACACAAACATTAAAACATTAGTGGGTGTATACTTAATAAAGGGAAATAAGTGTGCGATTATATTTAAACAAAAAATATTAAATTATTTGGAGAAGACATCTGGAACACCTTTAATATTACCAAAACTAAATTTCAAACTTAGTGAAAATAAAATATCAAACATAACCATTAAATTAAAGAAAATTAAACTTGAAGATATTCCAATCCACACTCCTACAATAATTAAACATAACTTAACGAGATATTATTCACTTAACATTTGGACATTATTATTATACTTTGGAATAGTTATAACAATTATTTATGTTTCATGTAAACGTTTAACTGCAAAATTGGTTAAACGAAATCAACAGAACCACCAAGCCGAACCAGAAGAATCTCAACTTCCCGGGGGAGCTTTGTTCTAAGGAGGGAGGAGTTACATCGCTCCAGAAGATGGGAACCGCACCGTCAGCACTGCCCCACGGTGCAACATGACACCCCTTTTAGAATAATTAGATAAGATTGTAGTTGTCTTAGAATATTTTATGTTATATAGTATTTAGTCTTAGTTGAACTGTTAACCGGAAAACATCTGAATTTAAATTGTACTTTTGTTAGTAACAAAATAAAAGTTTTTAAAAACACAGCGACTATAAATAAAACTTTAAGTTATATATATAATCTATTTCCCATTTTTATCTTTTACATATTAATTATTACATTTCACTTCATTTGATTTGGTTATCTGTTAATTAATTAATTACGTTACATTTCAGTTTTTACAAAATTTTTCCACATTTGTCTGTCCTTTGCGATCCTTTTTGCTTCATTTATTGTTTTCCCTTTTCCTTTAATTATTTTGGTTACTACAGTTTCCCATGTTTCATTTGGCCTTCCTCTATTTCTTCTCATTTGTATTCTTGCTTCCCATATCTTTTTTGCGGGTCGCTCCTCCTCCATTCTTTGTATGTGTCCCCACCATTCGAGTTGCCTTTGTTCCACATATTCTAGAAGTGGTTTTACTCCTAGTTCTTCCCTGATGTCCACATTTCTTATTCTATGTAGTCTTGTTATACCTTTAACCTTTCTTAGGTACTTCATTTCTAAGGCTTGTAGCTTGCTCTTCATTTTGTTTGTTAGAACCAAAGTTTCGCATCCATAGGTCAGAATGCTTCTATAAACTACTTTGTATACTGTCATTTTTGTCTTCTGGGAGATTTCATTTTTGCTTGTTTTCTCCAATCGTTTTGCTATATCTACCTCTTGCCCTCCATCGTTTTGTATTATTACTCCTAGGTACTCGAATTGGTTTACTTGCTCCAGTAGTTTTCCATCTATTCGTATATTCATGTCATCGTGTTCTCTGCGTGTCGCTAATACTTTTGTTTTATTGACATTTATTTTCATTCCGTATTTTGTTAATACTTCATTCCAGATATTTAAATTCATTTGTAGGTTTACTTCATTATTAGCTATAATTACCACGTCGTCCGCAAATGCGCATTCTGTTATTTTGACTGTCTGCAGGTGTCTGTGTCCCACTGTGAGTTCTTTCATGTTGCGTTGAGTTTCTTTCATTATCTCATCCATGAAGATTATAAATAATACCGGGCTAAGTACCCCGCCTTGTCTTAATCCATTTTTTGTTGTGAACTCACTAGATTTCATGTTCCTGCTGATCACATAGTTTTTATTTTCTTGGTATAGGCTTGAATGGCATTCAGTAGTTCGTTGTTAACTCCTCTCCTTTTTAATATTTCCCACACTTTCTGTCTTTCCACTTTATCAAAGGCTTTTTCCAAGTCTATGAATGCAAAACAAGCTTTTGATTTGCTGGCTATAGTTTTTTGTATGATTTGTTTTATTGTGAAAATATGGTCTTGAACGCTTCTTCCTTTTCTGAAACCACTCTGGGATTGCGATAACGTAGCTTCCACTATTTTTCTTAATTTGCTTTCAAGTATCCTTTCATATATTTTCACAGCTGTACTTAGTAGTGTGATACCCCTATAATTATTGCAATTTTTTGTGTCTCCTTTCTTATGTATGGGTACTATAACACCTATTTGCCAATCTTCGGTACTATTCCTTCTTTCCACGTTTTATTCAATATTTCCAATAAAAGCTCCCCTCCTTCATTCCCCATGTATTTGATCATTTCAGGAGTTATTTTGTCGTGTCCAGCTGCTTTTCCATGTTTAAGTTTTCTTATTGCTTCGATCATTTCTTCACTTGTTATGTCGTTGCTTGGCCTGCCAGTTTCTGGGTATCTATTTTTATTTTTATTTGTAGTCATTTTGCATGTTCTTTCGTCTTCTTCATTCGTTGCATCTAATAACTCTTGATTATTATTTTTATCAAAATTTTAATATAAAAATTTTGTTTTAACATTTTTCCCAACAAAACAACAAAAATGTTCGAAATACTAGATTAACCAAATTAACATACATATGATCTAAAGATCTTTTAACTCAAGATATACTGCCACCGATCCTTTATTTTTACTTATTTATTATAACTTAAGTAAATAACAAATTAACTTTGTTAAATTGTCGAAAATGAATATGAATCTTAAATAAATTATAATTCAACTGTATTAGTATTAAATAATATATAGTAATTGCTCACGAAACTTGAATTTTACATAAGCTGAACTTGTATATTACTGGGGTGTAACTTCTTAAGAAACTGAAGTATTTATAAATATTATATGTATATAAATTACATTAAGGAACCTCCCTTATTTCACAATGATAAATAAGTAACTTTGTAACATTATTTTCAGCTGAATATGTAAATTATCATAGTCGCTTCTTATAAAAAGAGCGAGTGAAAATTTAGTTAGTTTATTTATGATAAAACCTTAGTTTATAGGCACATTGTAAGTTTATTTATGAAATAAATCTTCGTAAAAATCGTAAATTTGTATTCTTAAAATATAACTTTTGTGAGGTACGCGCTGCCTCTCCGTAGCGCGAGGTCACCTCGTTTCCTTGAAATTAAACTTCGAAGGGAGCCGGGAACCTCTAATGGAGGTTTGTTCCCTCACACAATACAAAAATATACTTTCACCACTGCCGTCCACACTGGATCGCGACTGCCTCCTTATCGAGGCGTCGCCGATCGGCATGAGGATACCACCAGCTTATCCCTGGCGACTAGAGCCAATCTCGCCACTACCACCTGAGGCAGTGTCAAGGACCTGAGTATTCAACCGTTGTGCAATTTTGGCATCAGCCAAGAGTGCCCCGTGATAAATTTGTAAAGAGAAACTTTCAAGAATTTTTTAAACTTATTAATTATGGAGACTGTAAAATTAATCAATGGTCATTTAATGAATTATTTAAAGCTTATAAAGAATTAGAACTTGATAATGTTCAACTTCAAAAATTTAATATAAAAATAAATAAGATTAATTTGAAACCATTACAAGAATTAAATATATCATTTTCTCAATTAGAAAAAATAAAAGAAATTCGAAACCCCGAAAGTAACACTCATCACTCATCATTATTATATAATATATATTATACTTGCTGTAATAATATTTGTAATAATTATTAGAATTGTTTTTAATTATCGTTAGAGTTTTATGTTGAAGCGTTCGAAAATTATTAGAAAATTCAAGAATTTAAATAAAATAGCTGAAGATTTGTAAATCTTGTGCAAAGTTTAAACTTGCTGGGGAGGAATTATCAAATGCAATTATCTTAGAAAAAGCTGATTCAGTTATAAACTTTTCACAAGGTAATATAGCTCTGTAGAATGCACTAATAAGTCAGTCTTTACATGTTAGACAAGCTTGTAACGTTGTTCCCGCTTCAAATAAATTTTTTTTAAATAAATCCAGCGATTTGAATTATCTAATTTACATATAGAAGCGAGTGGGTAGAGGCTGGAATTTTGTCTGTTATAGCATTTATAGGCAATAAAAAGAGTTACTGAAATGGTGGATCCTTGTGTAATTCCATTTAAGAGAGGCTGTCTATTTGATAAGGAGTTTCCTACACGGACTTGGAATGATCGATCTGAAAGAAATTTTTTTAGGAATTTAGAAAGACTTCCACGGAGACCCCATTCACATAATTTTCGCAAGATACCATGTCTCCGCTTTTTCAAAATCGAATATAACTGAAACAAGATAATTTCGACTCATCATTGAAGTCTGGATGGCATTCGTAAAGTATTCTAAAATATCAGTGGTTGAATGGTTTTTTCTAGAGCCACATTGGCATGGTTTAATTAGATTATGCTTTTCCAAGAACCAAGTTAATCTCGTGTTTTTCGTAAATTTACAGGTTACAGGTGAGTGATATCGGTCGATATTCTGATAAGATTTTACTGTCATTTCCTTTTTTAGGTACGGGAACTACAATGGCTTGTTTTCATAGTTTAGAGTAAACTCCTTTTAGCCATATGAGATTAAAAAATGTGCAAATATGTATGATCATTTCTAAAGGAAGGTGTTTGAGCATCCGGTATTAAATATTACCAGGACCTACAGCCGCGGATGATTTTCCCGATGTCTTTATTAAATGAGTTAACTCGTGGAGAGAGAATAGTCGGTTGTACCTAATAGTTTGAATCTGACGATTCGTGTTGTTGTGTGAAATGAAAAGAAAATTCCCGTAAAGCTCTATTTTTTCTGAATATGAGATTGTAATTTTCATCACTGCTAATTGAGTGTGTGGTGAATTACGTAATAAATAATCAGACTGGTTCAAATTCAAAATTATATTACACATAAAAAACACAATTTCAACATTTTTTTTTTTTTTTTGACAACATAAAAACAAAAACTCATAGCGACGCCATAGCCGCTCTGTGAAAAAACTAATAATTGACTCGGGAATGTTTAAACAAACTCAACCATTCCCGGCCCCCATTGTAATACTGATTTCAATATTATCTATACAATTTTATAATATAATGCACATTAATTAACAGAAGAAAAGAAAGGAGAGTAAATATAAAACAACATAAGAGATCAAATAAGAATAAAGTAATTATTATTTATTTTCAGAACAAATTTTAAGGATAGATTACCGATTGAGATAAGATTAGTAAAAATATCAAGGTAGATAAGAGAGAAAGTGTTCAGATAAGAGAGCCATCTAGTGCACAATATCAAAAGCAGCCAGCTTGCGTGTGGGATTGCAACCGAACTAAGTAAGTTGTAATCGGAACTACAGGTAAGACGCGAAATGCTACTGTATTGTGTGTGGCGACTCTGTAGGCGTAAACCATGGCAATCGGTGAAATGTAACTATTGCCCATACTTCGGGGACATTATAAAAGTGCCAGAACATTTGAGAGTGCGTTTTGAAAGTAACACCCCCATAGGACAGTGTCAATATTTGGAAGTAAGATCAAATTTCGCACTAACGAAATTTAGATGGCAGTACTGTATATGCAGCCTGTAGTAGTAAACTTCTAGATTATAGATGCGCTCTAGTAGAAAATTTGAAAATATTTAGTAGGTATTTACTTGTTATTTTTTGTATTTACACTATGAGAACTTGGTAACATGTTGCTCCACCATACTTTTGAGAAGCGTGTGTCCAAAAACTTATCCAACCATAGCGCCGACAATTTTTACGGAAAGAAGCTGAACTATTTCTATTTTAGTTGAACCTCAATTACACGGTTTTTTTGTTTCCAAATACTTCAAGAAACTATAGTATATTTTTCAACCAAATCTTGTACACGTGAAACATATAATAATATCTAGAACAAGAGATATTTTTAAATAAATATTTTGCTCAAATGCATATGATTTAAACAATTTTAACATTAATATAGTTCAATTAAAAATAAAAATTATCTGATGTACTAGATCTTAAAAATATGATTACAAATATGTAAATAAAATTGTTTACGCATTATTAGTTTACGAATGTAATTGGAAGAAAAATTACTCATTTTACTATGCAACCCGCTATACTGTCGAACGCACCCTTAATGGAAAATCACCCTGTCGAAATAGAAGGAAGACCAAGAAGCGGCAGCATAGGAAGTGATAATCCATTTACTAAAAGCAGAAAAACAGATAGATCACCAGTACGAGGAAAAAGGAAAAATAAACAGAGCCGTATTCAAAAGACGACATATTTGAGATGTTGAAAGACATGATGTTAGATCCTAAAGAGATTAAAACTAAAATAGTGGAATCAAATAGAGACCTAAAACGGGAAATAAATATCCTTAGAGATAAATGGGAAACGGGTTTAAATGATTTAAAAAAGGAAATGGAAGAGCTAAAAGCCAGAGAACGCGAGCAAGAGCAAGAAATACAAAGTTTAAAACAAAAATTCTAAACATGGAAATAAATAATGACAAGATCGAAAAGAAAATGAGATAAAATAACATTATAATTAAAGGAACAGATATAAAAACAGGCTCAACGGAAGAAGTCGAACAATTTATAGTCAAAAATTGGTATAAAAACAAAAATCACCAACTCGTATAAGATAGGTAAACAAGAGAATAAATAATCCATAATAGCTACTGTAGATTCCTTTGAAAATAAAATAAAAATATTAAAAAACAAATCAAAACTTAGAGGAACAAGAATATATTAGACACACCAGGAGATGAAAAGGAGAATATACTTATATCGGGAAAAGAGGTGAGAGAAGTGTGATTGATTTTATAATAACGAACCAAGAGAATTTGGTAAAAGTTAGAAAAATGGAAGTCATAGATGCAGTAGAATAAGATCACCAGCTGTTATGCCTATTTTTACAAGAACAAATAAATAAAACAACATATATAGAGTGCATTAAAATAGAAAGGACATTATGGGGTGAAAAGGAAATAGAAATATACAGAAACAACATCAAGGATATCACCTTCTCGGATAAAGAAAATAATAGTAAGAAACAACCGAAAGCTTTGGAGCAATAATGAAATAAATGAAGAGGAATATAAGAAAGGACTATAAGAATACAAAGAACTGTGTTATAAAAGAAAGAAAGGAAAAAATAAGAAACAGAAAAGTTACTAAAAAACATTAAAATAGAAAATGAAGCTTGGAAATTCATAAGCAAAGAGAGACACCAAAAAAATATTACTTCAAACAAGTTCACTGTCAACGAGTGAAAAGAGTATTTCTGCAAATTACTGGATGGAATAGACAAGAAAATTAATGAACAATGCACACATCAACTAAAAACATTTAATAATTTTATAACTACAGATGATATAAACAGGCAAATTAAAAAACTTAAAAAGAAAAAAGCGACTGGAGAAGATCACGTACCAAACGAAGCGTGGATTTATGGATATGAAAAGATAACAGAAAGAATAAAGGAAATTATAAATAAAGTATGGACAACCGCAAAGTTTCCATCATGTTGGAAAAAAGGAATTATATATCCTATATTTAAAAAAGGGGACAAAGATAAAATCGAAAATTATAGAGGTATAACTTTATTAGACACAGCTTTTAAGATATATGCGATGTTACTGCAAAAAAAAAAAACTCGAAGAAGATATTCTGACAAAAAAATTGATACCTGAAAACCAAGCAGGATTCCAAAAAGGAAGAAGAACAATAGATAATATTTACATTTTAAATCAGTTAATTGAAAACGAACTACTAAAAGAAAGAGGGAAACTATTCACATTCTTTGTTGATAAAGAAGCAGAATTTGATAATGTAGATCGTAAGCAATTATATCAAGTTTTGAGGAAAATGAACATAGAAAAGCAGTTGCTAACAAATATAGAAAGTATGTAGGCTGCCCTTTAAGCCGCACGCTGTTTGCTTTATATATATATAGCAGAGATCGAGGAATATTTAAGTAAGGAACAAACAGGGGGCATAGGCATAGGGAAGAAGAAAATCTGGTCACTGGCATATGATGATGACGTAGCAGTGGTAGCAAAAGATGCAGAAGGAATGAAAGCAATGTTTAGACGACTACAACAATATTTAAAAAGGAAAAAACTAACGCTCAATGTAGTGAAGTCAAAAGTAATGAAATTCAAGAAAGGAGGAGGAAGAGAGACAAAAGAAGTATTTAAATGGGACGGACAAGATATAGAAGAAGTAAACGAATTTACATATCTAGGGTTCACATTTCAAAGAAATAATTATTACAATAAACATCTGGAGAGAATAAATAAAAAGGCATTAATAGCAACTAAACAAGTATAGAGTATCGCAAAAAGAACATTTAAAACGAATATTAGAGGGGAACGCAGGCATCACTCAAAAATTCTAACGCTGCCTTATTCATGCACTGCTTCGTGCATACGTTGCTTTCTTCAATCACTGCTTTGTTCAAACACCGCCTCATTCATACGGACTTTCGTACGGTGAATGAAGCGGTGTTAGAAGAAATTGGTGTATGAATGAGGCGGTGTTTGAACAAAGCAGTAATTGAAGAAAGCGACGTATGCACGAAGCAGTGTATGAATAAGGCAGCGTTAGAATTTTCAAGTGTTGCAATGTTATCCTATTAGAGTAAGGTGGATGATGTTCGAAAGTACAGTCAAAAGTATTCTGATGTATGGTGCGGAGATATACCGATGGGAAGACAAACAAATAATCGAAGACATTCAAATCAAATACATAAAATGGATATTGGGGTTGGATAAATGTACTCCTAGCTACATAGCACTGGAAGAAATGAAAATAGATAAATTAAGAATAGAAACAGGAAGAAGAACCGTAAAGTATGAAGAAAGAGTGAGAGTTTTGGAAAACACATTACTACAGGAATGCTGGAAATCAATAAAACGTTCAAATGAGGAGAAAGCGGTGTTTGAACAAAGCAGTAATTGAAGAAAGCGACGTATGCACGAAGCAGTGTATGAATAAGGCAGCGTTAGAATTTTCAAGTGTTGCAATGTTATCCTATTTTGTTTTGCAAAAACACATTACTACAGGAATGCTGGAAATCAATAAAACGTTCAAATGAAGAAAAAGCCAAACTCACGAAATGGGGAATAACTAGAAAAGCATATTATGAAATAAATGGATTGTCAGTCTTGGAAATAGAGAGAAAGAGGCACAATGAAACTGTAATAGAAACATTGAAAAACAAACAAGAACAGTGCAACAAATTTTAGAAAGAAGAAAACGTATAATATAGTTTCTTTTTTTTTTAGTTAACTTATATATTGTAATCACCATAGAAATAAGATGTAAAAATTTGTATAGATTCTAGGCCGAAAGGCAGGAATAAATAAACTAACTAACTAACTATCTACACTATTCTTTCTCATACGGAAGTTATAGAGCTTATCCATTCATACATCCACACAAACTTAATTAAACATGGTCAAAACATATATTGAAATTGATTTTTTTCATGATTATATTATACTTCCTTGCATTACGTATAAGAAAATAATAGTTAACTGAATTAATGATGAAAACTGGTTCTTGTTTAGTTTTATGTATTAATTGTCAATTTTTTTTTCAGAGTACAAGGTCGACGGACACACTACCCCAAAATTCAGGTTACAAAAAAATGGTGAGCAATGGTTCGATAGGCAGTATGAAAAAATCCACCTTTTGTTCATCAATCGAAGACAACCAATCGTGCGACATATTTGAGGCTCACAAACCAAATCCTTCTGTATACTCAGCATACAGTGCTCCGGCGAACAGTTTCCAAAATCCCATGATGAAAACATCTTATTCTTCGAAACATCAAAATGATTACGTGCCACCTTCAACCTCTGGATTGGCGTATAAAAACGAAAGATTTAGGGACAATTCAACCTATGCAACTACTGCTAACTCTACTTTTCCAGCGTTCACGGCAACATCAGTGAAGAAATGCCTATCATTCATTCTCAACATAAGCCACATGAAGATACCTACACAACTAGTGATTATTCCAATACTGATACATTACCGTTAAATAGTACTTTGGAACAATCTGACTCTACTTTAGATATCGATGAAAACAATCTGTATTATGAAGTAGATAATCCACAGATGAATTTTCTGCAATAATTCAGATCTAAAAAGCCTCAAACACCTAAAGGAGTATTACCTACTAATTTCATGGATTTAGCAACAGCTCCTGAGCCTCTACAAAAGAAACAAATTAGCAGCAATTACATTCCTAATATTCCTACAAATAATAGATTACAACACTGTATATTTTGAAGCACCAGCAGGAAAATATGATGAAGAAAGGCAAAAATCAGCTGATGTTCTTGGTGCATGTTCTGGTGCAGTGACTCTGAAGAAAGGGCCAAAAAGTGGGGCGAACAGTGAAGCATTACTAGAATCTAATTTTGATTATTTTAGACCGGAAACAGAAGCTCAAAATCAACCTTTTACTGAAAGCGTAGAAGTAATAGCTGCATTGTGAACGTGCCTATAGACTTGATTTAATATTTAATTAAGCATTCCTTAAATTGTGATAAATGCACTAAGGATTACAATGCAAATAGAACAATTAACTTTGTGATATTTTTAAGAGTACCATTATTCACTTGAATTTTATATTTTTTAATGCAACGATAGTTAGTGTTTTACGGTGATACATGTGCGTGTATTCAAAAGTATTTGATGGGGTTCTAGCATCTTACAATTCCCTCCTCTCTTACCTTTCGATTGTAGAACCGGGGTGTAAGATGAGATGAGACAATTGCAGAAAAGACCTCGGCTAGCGTTGGTAATTGGGAGCAAAGTGTGGGGTTCGGGACCGAGCAGGATTCTTTAATATTGAGGATAGGCGCCACCCAAGCAGAAAATAAATAAAGCAATACACAGACAAATATATAGCTCAGGATATATATTTTAGAACTTAAATTTTGTACGCAATCACAATTGATTAAATAATATATTGGCAAATAAATATTATAAGTTATTAACAACTTACTTTGGAGTGGCACTGCGGTGGTTCGTTGATCAACAAAAATTCTGTAAGCCAGGGTTTCACAAGCAAAACAACAACTGTTGTAGCAGCTAGCTAGATCTTCTTGCAATTCGGGGCGCTCGTGAGCAGGATTCAACTGTATACTCTGCTCCCCGTGTCTGCTGCTGCTGCTGCGGCTCAGGACTTTGGTCGTTAGTTCGGCAGGCCAAAACAGCAGAGTTGTTGTAACACAGTTCTGTTGGCGGCTTCGGACAGCTGTAGCTGTAGCTGGTGTTGTCGAGTAACAGGACTCACTACTCACTCACAGCCACCGATTGCCTATTGCCCTAGCCCTGGTAAATCTAAAACAGTATAAAAGCAAGGCAGTACCAAACTCCGGAAGCAATATCGCAACCAAAAAAATAATACAATAATTTTACAGTTATTGAGCTCGCAAATAATGAAAACAAATATACAGAAAATTTACGCAAAGCAAAAGAGCCAGAGGAACATAAAACGCTAACAGCAACCTGATGACGCATGCAGTGATAACCAAAAAAAAGGGTAAGAGCTAGGTAAATCAGCTAAGCTGATGCAACGGCGCGAAAGAATGTCGATACCAGTAATAATTCAGTTCCGAACCTAACTGAACCGAAACAAAATGTTCGGGAACTGAGGCAAACTTAAATTTAACAAAGTCAACTTAAAACTACGGACTGGTATACGACATTTTCGAGACAAACCGAAACAAAATGTTCGGGAACTGAGCCAAACTTAAATTTAACAAAGTCAACTTAAAACTACGGACTGGTATACGACATTTTCGAGAATCGCAAAGCGGAAATAATCGCGACCGAAGACAATATAACTTAGCGCTTAAATCGCTCACACGTCATTCATCAACTCACTCAGGATGGCGGTGTACTCAAATCATTCAAATATGTAAGCTGAAGGCTGAGGAAACAAAAATTTAGTATATAACTGGTCTGCGCAGCTCATAAAAAATATCCAAAGCAGAATGTAACGTTACAAAATTTAATGAGGGACAACTGTTTAATTTTAAATAATCTAAAATGACTTTAAAAAACAATGGCTGAAGGCCGGTAACACAGAAAGAAATAATTTCTGTTCTGCTTGACTCCAAACGCCACGACCCGCGTGAGTTGGCATCAATCAGAACAGAACACGACACAACAATAAAATTTAAACAGCTCTACTAGGGGTTTTGCTAAATTTCAAAATTTGAGAGCACAAGCTAAAAAGTCAAGTGCTGAGGGCCAAAAAAAAAAACATAAAGCTCGTAAGCCAAACCAAGACCAATCCAGGAACACTCAACTAAAAAACACGTTCCTGAATGGCCGACAAAAGTTTGCTCTGGCAGTTAGACTCGCCGACAGCGTGAGAAACCAAAAAACAATAACTGACAGTCACGTGGAACTAATGTCAGCTGAAACAAAAATCTGCAGTCTGATGATGCTATAATTTTACTCTACTTATTTAATTTTAACTGATACTGAAACTAATAACCAAAATTTAATTTAATTTAAATTGAAATACGAAACGAGAAAAGGTTACAAATTTAATAATTCCAAAAATACAAAATACTCACAGATTTTGAATCAGATGACAATCGTAGCCACTAAAAAGGTAAAAATGTCTTCAAGCTCATGATCTTCAACCAGATGATAATCGATAAACCAAAAAAGGAGCCAAAAACTGTCAAATTCTCACAACCTGTCAGTTCAACGTCTGTCTGCCGAGAGAGCGATCTTCAAGTATCGAAAAAGTTAAAGCGGGTGTCGCTAGTTGCAATTATGTACAAGGCCGACCGAAACCAGTTACATAGTAAACCTGGAGCGGTTATGTGCCAAAAGAGAAGATTTGTACGAAACTTGTTACAGATGAAATGAAACTGTAACAAGCAATACACTGCATTGATATGACAAACACTATTGTTTGTTTTATACCTAAACAATACGGACTAGATTATTAAGTGCAATTATTGTTAAATAACGGATAAATATATATGTAAATATTTAATTAAACTCAGCAAGTTAATACATTATTCTTATAAGTTAGACTTTAAGATTTAATGAAAGTTTTATACAAATATTTCCAATAAACTCATGAGATCTCATTCAGAAATTTGTCCCTATTTTTTACTTGTCTGGTGTAAAGTGCTTTCGCAGAATCCGGCAAGTGATATATTTCTATGCGTGAAGTGCGGTGTCCAGCCGTCACGGCCAGGCCACAAAAAGATATAAAAGGGAGTAAAATAAAAATAATAAACGTCGGCTGTGGGATTCGATCTGAGAAACCATGGAGCTATTTGCCCTATAAATAATACTGAATAATCAATATATATATATATATATATATATATATATATATATATATATATATATATATATATATATATATATATATATATATAAGTTACATCGCTCCAGAAGATGGGAACCGCACCGTCAGCACTGCCCCACGGTGCAACATGACACCCCTTTTAGAATAATTAGATAAGATTGTAGTTGTCTTAGAATATTTTATGTTATGTTGTATTTAGTCTTAGTTGAACTGTTAAACGGAAAACATCTGAATTTAAATTGTACTTTTGTTAGTAACAAAATAAAAGTTTTTTAAAAACACAGCGACTATAAATAAAACTTTAAGTGGCGCAGTCGGTAGGATTGCCAAAACAAAATTAACGGATATAATTTTGTTTCGTCTAACGATTTATTTGGCAATCGACAAAAGTCGCGAGTGAAAAGTTGAAGTCTCTGACAAAGTTGAAAGCATATCAACTGCATCCTGACCCGCCAGCTGAACGAACATCAGCCGGTGCCTGCCTACCTGACCGTACGAGCTGAGAGGACATCAGCGCGACCGAGCCCAGGACACCAGGACAACCCCAGGAAGAGTACAACACAGCCAAGGACCAATGTACTGGATTCACTTGCTGTAAGTACATGTCGCTTAGAGGCTCAACACTTTTTAATTTAAATTCAGACACAGAAAATTCCACTCAGTCCGATTCTGACTCCGATCTAGAAGATCGTATACAAAATTTACACAAAGAGTTACGAATAATTATAAACCAACACCCATGAGTATTTCAACAAGAAACACTTTCCAACCACGACCAGGACCGTCTCAGCAATATGCTAGACCCGCGCAAAACACTGTACACGAAGAAATGTATAATATAGATGAAAATGAAATTAACGCTGAATACGAATTAAATTGCATTCCCGAAAACGAAAACACCATAATAGAACATTCAGACGAAAATCCAAGTTATGACTTTCAAAATTTTGAACAAAACCATTTTTTAGGAGTAGTAGCCTCGGAAATAGAACAGCACCAGTTCAACGAATCGAACTGATGAATTTAACAAATAATCAAAGTAAATTACCGTACATTATTTTTCCCGAAAATAAATTAAAAGTTCTCATAGATACAGGAAGTACTAAATCCTTTATCAAACCAAATATCGCATATAAATATTATAAAAACTCGATAATTAATGATCCTTTCAAAATTTCGACAGCTCACGGAACATCCACAGAAAATTATAGTACTTTTATTCCAGCTTCAAAAATATTTAATTTAAATAAAAAGAACCTAAAATTAAAATATCACCTCTTCGATTTTCACGATCAATTTGATATCTTATTGGGACTAGATAATTTGAAATTATTAAAAACAGTTATTGACTTGAATCAAAATTTATTAATTACATTAAATTCGAAAATTAAAATTAATCATCACGATTCCGAGAATAAAGGAGACGTTAACAACATCTCATATGAAAGTAGACACGTTATCTTAGTTCCGAGAACTGAGAAGGTAATCAGAGTTCAAGTAGATAAGAAAGACGGCACAATATTAATCCCCGAAATAAAAACTAATAATATTTTAATTCCCGAATGTGTATCCAAAGCCCAAAATTATCATGCTTTTTGCACAGTAATAAATTTATCAAGTGATCAAATCAAATTAAACTTATTGAAACCAATTAACGTTGAAAGTATTGATAATTACGAGACGTACTCTAGTCCAAATTTAAATTTTATACAAACAGAAAATTTAAAATTTGATTTATCAAAAATTCGTACTGATCATATGAATGAAGAAGAAAAATTAATAATCACTAAATTAATTCACGAGTATTCGGATATTTTTCATTTAGAAAATAAGCAGTTGAGTTTTACGAATCAAATTAAACATTCTATTAAAACAAAAGACGAAATTCCTATTTACACCAAATCATATAGATATCCGGAAATTCATAAAGAGGAAGTACGATCTCAAATACAAAACATGCTTGATCAAAATATCATAAGACCATCATGTTCACCATGGTCGTCACCGATTTGGATCGTGCCTAAAAAACTAGACGCCTCTGGAAAAAGAAAGTGGCGTATAGTCATAGATTACCGTAAGTTGAATGATAAAACAATTGACGATAAATACCCGATACCGAACATAACTGACTTATTAGATAAATTAGGACGATGTCAGTATTTCACCACCCTGGACTTAGCATCTGGCTTCCACCAGATCGAAATGAACGAAATAGATATAGAAAAAACAGCATTCAATACAGAAGATGGGCACTACGAATTTCTACGTATGCCCTTTGGCTTAAAAAATGCCCCCGCTACTTTCCAGCGCGTAATGGATAATATTCTAAGAGGTTTAACTAATAACAAATGCTTGGTTTACCTAGATGATATTATTATTTTTAGCACCAGCCTTCAGGAACATATTAATAATTTAAAATTAGTTTTTGACCGATTGAGAAAATCAAATTTTAAAATACAATTAGATAAATCAGAATTTTTACAAAAAGAAGTGGCTTATTTAGGTCATATTGTTACCCCTAATGGCGTAAAGCCAAACCCTGATAAAATTGTAGTTATTCAAAATTATCCGATTCCGAAAACCCCGAAACAAATAAAAGGCTTTTTAGGACTCCTCGGTTATTATAGAAAATTCATAAAAGACTTTGCTCGAATCACTAAACCTCTCACTAAATGCTTAAAAAAGGACGCTACTATAAACATTGACGATCCCGATTATATTAAATGTTTTGAAACTTGTAAAAATCTTTTAATAAATGAACCAATCTTACAATACCCTGATTTCACGAAAGAATTCAACTTAACCTGCGACGCAAGCAATGTTGCGATTGGCGCCGTGTTATCGCAAGGCAGCCTAGGTAATGACCTTCCCATTGCATATGCAAGTAGAACTTTAAATACAACTGAAATGAACTACTCAACAATAGAGAAAGAACTTTTATCTATTGTTTGGGCGACACAATACTTCCGGCCCTATATTTTTGGACGGAAATTTAAAATTTTTACAGACCACAAACCTCTACAATGGCTTTTTTCATTGAAACAGTGTAGTCAAAAATTAATTAGATGGCGTTTAAAATTGGAGGAATTCGATTATGAAATCGTATATAAAAAAGGTAAATTACATACAAATGCCGACGCTTTGAGCCGTATACCACAAAATAACGAAACACTTATTCAAAATTCCCCTGAAAATTTAGAAACAGAATCACCTCTTGCTCAGTACCAAATGTACTTAGAAAGTAAACAAAATAATTTACCTAGCGATTATAAAACTTTTGAAGTAGAAGGTGATCTTTTTAACGCACCTCACGATGAGAGTCTTGCTCATTGTGTTAGTAAAGATTTGGAAATGTTTCGTGGTATCGCTAAACAATTTAGAGAAAAATTTCAAAATTTACATAAATTAAAAGCTCAAAATCCTGAATTATATAATTTAGTTTACTTAAAAAGTAAAACCAGATTTATAATTTATTTAATATCAAAAATTAATCATTATAATAAGCCATCAAATCAGGATATGTTTTATACACTTTTAAATTTAAAAATATTTTGTCAAAAACATAAAATAAAAAATTTAAATATCCCAAAATTAGGATGTGGTAAAGATTTATTACAATGGTCAAATGTAAAATCAATGTTAGAATTTATTTTTAAAAATACTGATATAATGATCACTGTTTATAAAAAACCAATTGATAATAAAATACCAGATTATGAACTTAATGCTAATGAAACTAATGATTGTGACGCATTCTTTAAATATATGGATGACTTTAATCAGCAACTTGCAAAAGATAAAAATAATATACCGAACGACAACGAGTCCCTAATAGTAGAAGTAGACAAGAAAACCCAAGTTCAAGACGACGATGATGATAGTGACAATACTATACATTCAAATTTAGAAGACCCAATTATTGGTATACCAATAATTGAAAGTGCAGTAAATTATGGAAAAAATCAAATTATAATATCAGAAGTTGAACATAGCCCCAGTGATCCTAAAATTTTAAAAATTCATGAGAATAAACAAAGATTCTTAGTACAACTTTCTAAAACAAACCCTGAGTCAGAAATGATTAAATTTATTAAAGAATTTGTTGTACCTAAAGTTAAATATCATTTATATTTCAAAAATGAGTTGTATGAAAAATTCAGTAGAGTACTTCAAACATATTTCAAAAATTCTAGTATAAAATTTGTAAAATGTACAAGAATGTTAACAGACGTATACGACGAAGATGAAGTGATTCAATTAATTCAGAACTATCACGAAGGAAAAACCAACCACCGCGGACTTGATGAGACATTAGCTCGAATCAAACAACAATATTACTGGCCAAAACAGAGAACACTCATCCAATCTTATATAAATAATTGTGAAATCTGTCAGTTAACTAAATATGATAGAAAACCGTTAAAATTGAAATTTAACATTACTCCCACACCTACGAAACCTTTTGAAATTATTCATGTAGATAGCATTACATTAGAAAAAGTAAAATTTCTTACAGTAGTAGATTCATTCTCTAAGTATGCTCAAGCATACAGATTAAATTCAGCACAAGGGATAGAAATTGTAAATAATTTAATAAAATTCTTTACTCACCACGGTATACCAGACACAATCATTTCAGATAATGGCTTGGAATTTAAAAACTCTCTAGTTAGAGAATTATTAGAATTACATAAAGTAAAAATTCATTTCGTTAGTTCACAACATCCTGAATCTAACGGCATCATTGAGAGATTCCATTCAACTTTAATAGAACATATAAGATTGTTTAACAATCAAGACGAATACAAAAAAGAAGCTATAGAGACAAAAGTAAATTATGCGCTTTTAGCCTACAATAACACAATACATTCCGTTACTAAATTGAAACCATTTGAAATAACACTTGGTCACCTAGACATAAATTCCCCATTTAATATTGAAATTGATAAACAATTAGTAAATAATTACATATCTCATCATAAAGATAAAATGAAATTATTGTATAAAAAAATAAATGAAAAATTACAACATCATAAAGAAAAAATTATAAATAAACGTAACGAAGACCGCGATGAATTACCGGAAATCCCAGAACGAGTATATGTAAAAAATCGTCAAAAACAACAAAAGACGCGTAATAAATATAAAGCAGAAATAGTTAAAAGCGTAAACCCGAAATTAAAAACCGCAAAATTAAATGTAAGACACGGTAATACAGCTGAAAATATACACCTCTCAAATATTAAAAAACCTAAAAAATTTACTAATAAATTTAAAAATCTTCCAGGTTGTTCGGGTTCTGCTATGGATCCGAAATAATAAACATAACGGAGAACAGAGGCATTCTGCCAATAAACTTGGGACCCGCAAAATTAGAAAAACTTCAACACACATTTGTACACTATTACGACCTAAACCCACTCTTAAATGAATTCAACAACTTAAACAAACAATATAATCTTCTAAAACTAAACGTGGCTAATAAAACCACTCAACTAACTGAGTTTGAAAATAATAATAAAATTTTGGAATATGTTCGTGGAAATATAGTTGAAAAACTAAATCGAATGACACTTTATTCAAAATCAAGAAGTAAACGTGGCCTTATAGATGGCCTGGGGACCATATTTAAACAAATAACAGGAAATTTGGACGCAGAAGATGGCAAAAGATATAATAAAATTTTGAAACATTTAGAAGAAAACCAATATCACCTTGAAAATCAATTAAAACTGGCATATTCTGTTAATAATAAATTAATAAGAAATTTTAACACAACAATTCAAAACATTCGGCATAACGAATCTATTTTAAAAGAAAAAATTGAACATTTGAATAAATTATTAAACCTTAATCTTAATCTGAATGAAATTCTTTTCGTAAAAGACCTGTATAATCAATTAATAACACTTTATAGTACAATCTTGAATATTGTTCAAGATATTGAAAACTCAATAACATTTTGTAAGATGAGGACATTGCACCCCTCTATCATAAATCCCGAACAGCTGTTATCAGAATTATATAGAATATCGCATTACTACCAAGGGCAATTACCTTTTGAACCAAAGTTAGAAAATATGTTGGATTATGAGTCATTGTTAAAAGTAAATTGTAAAATTGAAAACGCACAAATAATTTATTTTATTTCAATTCCAATAAATTTCGAAAAGGATTTTGATTTATATTATTTGCATCCATTACCTACTAGGTATGAGTCAGAATTCGTTACTGTAATACCTGACGTTAATTACTTTTTAAAATCGAAAGATAATGAAATAAAGCCTCTAAGTAGCATGTGTACTAAAAGCAGAGTATACCAGTGCCCAAATGAGTTTCACGCTCATTTCAACCCGTCCTGTGAAGAAGACATCCTGCTCAAGGGAAACTCAAGCCAATGCCATTTCACAAAATTAGAAATCAGTAAAAACCACATCGAAATTATTCCCGAAATTAACCAATACTTGGGAATATTTCCAGAAGAAGAAAGAATCACGGTCCAGTGCCCGGATAACACAAACATTAAAACATTAGTGGGTGTATACCTAATAAAGGGAAATAAGTGTGCGATTATATTTAAACAAAAAACATTAAATTATTTGGAGAAGACATCCGGAACACCTTTAATATTACCAAAACTAAATTTCAAACTTAGTGAAAATAAAATATCAAACATAACTATTAAATTAAAGAAAATTAAACTTGAAGATATTCCAATCCACACTCCTACAATAATTAAACATAACTTAACGAGATACTATTCACTTAATATTTGGACATTATTATTATACTTTGGAATAGTTATAACAATTATTTATGTTTCATGTAAACGTTTAACTGCAAAATTGGTTAAACGAAATCAACAGAACCACCAAGCCGAACCAGAAGAATCTCAACTTCCCGGGGGAGCTTTGTTCTAAGGAGGGAGGAGTTACATCGCTCCAGAAGATGGGAACCGCACCGTCAGCACTGCCCCACGGTGCAACATGACACCCCTTTTAGAATAATTAGATAAGATTGTAGTTGTCTTAGAATATTTTATGTTATGTTGTATTTAGTCTTAGTTGAACTGTTAAACGGAAAACATCTGAATTTAAATTGTACTTTTGTTAGTAACAAAATAAAAGTTTTTTAAAAACACAGCGACTATAAATAAAACTTTAAGTTATATATATATATATATATATATATATATATATATATATATATATATATATATATATATATAATATTGAAATCTGGATGGACTCTTGAATTAACTATAGACCGTTTTTTCCTCCTAAAAGGAATATTTTAATTTATTAATTAATGTACATTATGATAATACATGTCATTTTATTAAGCAATGTTCATGTTCTTATCTAAAAGGAAAATCGGTTTTTATAGTCTTTAAATCCTACTTTAAACAATAAACTTAATTTTACAATAATAAAACGTTTAAATATCTTATTTTATCGAATGGAATAAATTATCAATCAAAATATTTTCACGCTGTCATTCCAACCTTTTGTTTTTTTATATCTCTATGATATTCCAACCTGTTTTCCAACAAAAGTGAAAAGCTTCACTTTTACATATTGCGACGCTGTCTGCCGTCGCTATTGGACCTTATGCCAATAGTTTGCAGTGGTTCTTTCTGACGGTCGGGATGCTCGGGCGCCAATCGGTCAGACGGTGCGGCGGCACAGAAGAACTTCGTCGACACGGGACGCTCTTGGACGTTGCTAAACGCTAAGAGGGCACGGGTTGCTCAATGGAGAAAAGGATTCGGCGTTGAGAGGGATTTCCGAAAGAATAAATTATGATAATGATAACAAACTATTTATTTAAATCTAATATTTCAAAAAAAATCAACAACAAAATAAAATAAATATTAATTAATGCAAAAGGTTGAAATGAACGGGATAACGTAGTAAACGGAGTGTAGACGGACTGACGGTTGTCGGGTGTTCAGTGGTTACGGCGACGGAAATCGGTAACGGCGAAGAGCGGGCGGCGGTGGCGGTGGCGGTCGGCGACAGCGAAGAGCGGGCGGCGGTGGCGGTCGGTCGCGGTCAACAATGGCATACACCAATGTCCACGGTACGGATACGGATGCGGTAGTCGGTCGCGGTCAACAATGGCATGCACCAATGTTGCGGTAGCCACGGAAACGGGGCTGTGTTGGCAAACACCAACAAAGCGGGCGCGATCGCGATCAACAATGGCATGCACCAATGTTGCGGTAGCCACGGAAACGGGGCTATGTTGGCCAACACCAACAAAGCAGACGCGATCGCGATCAACAATGGCATGCACCAATGTTGCGGTAGCCACGGAAACGGGGCTATGTTGGCAAACACCAACAAAGCGGACGCGATCGCGATCAACAATGGCATGCACCAATGTTGCGGTCGTCACGGAAACGGGACTGTGTTGGCAAACACCAACAAAGCGGTACGCAATCGCGATCAACAATGGCATGCGCCAGAGTTGCGGTAGTAACGGAAACGGTATTGGCAAACACCAATAAAGTAGCTGAATTCTACTCACCAGTAGTACGGACTACGAAAAGATTTCTTCGGCTGGCACACACCAGGTCAAAGATCACTTTGATAAAGCAGAAGGCAAACACCTTCTGACTATCTGTTCGTCTTAGCCCGTATTTATACCCACAAAATCTGCCGATTTAATTTGTCGCGTTTTGACCAAAATTATTATCAAAAAAAAACCGTTAAAAATAAGAAAACGAAACTTTACATGTTTAATTTAATTAGGGATTTATTTTTTTATAAAGAAAAAAATCAATTGACACGACCGAGGTTTGAACCGCGGACCCTCGGTGCGGCGACCGCGCGCTTGCACCACAGGACCAGCCAGTACGCTGACGTGAACGAACGGACTCGAGGTAAACGTTTCTACAATAAATGTTTATTTTATAAAAATAAAAAATGTAAATCGCACCGGACTCGAACCACCGACCCTTTGCTCGCTGATCACCCATCCTAGCCACTGGACCAGCTGTTCCTGTGACTGTTGATGCTGTCGGTAATAGTGACCTACGTCACAATATGTATATATATATATATATATATATATATATATATATATATATATATATATATATATATATATATATATATATATATATATATCTATATCTGCAGGGTTCTGCCGCATCCCACATTTCGATCGCCATGTATCTCTGTCTCGCCAGTTGTCTTCATCAAAGGCTCGATCATCACGTGGCCATACCATATTAACTGTCTTGTTTCTATTTTTTCTGAGCTTGTGAACAGGCTTCCTGTCCGTCGTCTGATTTCTTCATTTCGTATACGTTCTATTCTGGATATTTTGCATGCTCTTCTTTTGAAATCCATCTCCACTGTGTCAATCAGTTTATTTTCCTTAGCAGAGAGCTGCCAACATTCCGATCCATACGTTAAGATTGGCTCTACAATCATCTTGTAAATTGTCAATTTTTAAAAAAATTTATCTGATTTGACCATAGTATCGAGTTAAGAATTCTAATACTTTTTCAACCTTGCTGCAGTTTACTATGTATGTCATTTTTTAATGTTCCTTCTTTTGATGTGATGCTGCCCAGATATTTATACTAGTCGCATTTTTTTAATGATTTTATTTGTTTGTAATTCTGGATCTGATATTTCTGTGTCATTTGCTACAACAAGGTACTCCCTCTTTGTCATATTCATGGTTAAGCCCCATATTTTATATTCTTCGATTAGCTTTCTAAACATATAGTCTATAGCTTCCTCGTCATTTGCTATGATAACCTGATCATCGGCAAATAGGAGGGTTGTCAAGCTGTGGTCATCAATTTCAATTCCCATGTTCGTCACTTTGCGTCTCCACGCATCCAATGCTTCCTGAATGTAAATTTTAAATAGGGTAGGTGATAAACTACAACCTTGTTTGAGGTCTTTTGTGACTGGGAAAGGTTGCGAAATTGAATTTCCTAATTTAACTGCACTATTTGCATTCCGGTAAATATTCCATATAGAGCGAACATACGTCTTACTAAGACCGATCTTCGTCAATACTTCAAATAGTTTTTTCAAGGGCACTGTATCGTACGCTTTTGCAAAGTCTACGAATATGATATTAGTGGGCACGTTTCTAGCTCTTCGTTTTTCTATTATTTGTTGTAAAATAAAAATATTATCAAGACACGATCTTCCGGCCCGAAAGCCACTTTGCTCTTCTATATCCAGAACTTTTCCTTCGATCATTTTCTTTATAATTTTGCCGTACAACCTCCCTATTGCACTAGTAACACTTATGCATCTATAATTCTGACAGAATTTTTTGTCTCCTTTCTTATAAATTGAGCTGATGTATGCCAGATTCCAATTTTGTGGAACATCCTCTCCTTCAATCATACATTTATTAAATAATGTTATTAAAAGCTCAAGTAATATATCTGGACCATTTTTTACTAGTTCAATAGGTATGTTTCCAGGTCCCGCTGCATTTCCATTCTTTGAGTGTCTCAAGGCATCTTGTATCTCTTTTTTTTGTAATTTGTTCTACATCTCTATAGTCCGATGTGTCCATATTTGTCTTGCATTTCGTATTCTTTCCTATCTTCGTTTAACAGTGCCTCATAACATACTATCCATTTATTCATGTTTATTAATTGTATATTATTTGATTGTTTCCCCTCCTTTCTAAGTTTTTTAGAGTTTTCCATGCTTCCGCAACTTTTGTACCACCCATGCACCTTTCTAATTTTTCACATTTTTTCTCCCACATTTCATTTTTACCTTTTTTACCTCTTGCTTTACCATTCTATTCCATTTCGCATATGCTTGTTTATCTATATCTTCATGTGTTTTTAACCATTTTTGGTATGGTAAAGAAATAAACATGTGAAAAATGTTTAAAATATATTTTGAAACTCGGTATACTCGAACGAACCGAAACGCGATTACAATGTTACATGAGCAAGGATTCTTAGAATCAATTTAAAATTAATGGTTTATTAGCTTCATATTCTGACTGATGATATAACTATTTGGGAAAACTGATCATTTACCTTAAAGTTACGTGTCAGGTTTTGTGGGGCAATAAAACCTTAAGTTATAAATATAATTATTATACATGAAACCTGACACGTTGATGAATCAGCAATCTGTTTTTTTATGTACATATTTATGGATTAGTCAGCTACTGAAAAGAATTTAATATAAAAGTAGAAATAAAACAGAGAAGTAGTTTTGCAAGTGAAGATAACATTGCTGTTTACAATAACGGCAAATATAAATGTAGAATTCTCGTTATACGTTACTGGAACTAACAGTGTGACAGAGAAATAAGAGTCACTAGGTAGACACTGAAACACTTGCATCCGTTTGCTTCTACCGTCGATTACTAACTGCCCACCTTCAACATCAACATCTTAATATTACTTAACTTCAAAATAACTATATAATTAATTACAATAATATCTTAACTGCACGATATAACTTGATTATTCCCAATACACTGCAATAAATATGAAAGTTTATTGCACATTTTCGTTCGGATATTTTTCCTGTGTCGCAAATATCAACTTATTACCTGTTCACGGGCAAACCAGAAACCTGTTTATATCCGAGTATATTTATGAATAAGTCCAAGTAATCAACAACCAGGAATGAGAACCTATACTAATTTAAGCACAATTAAAAGTAGAAATAAAATATTTCCTTGATAGGATTGTGCTTTACAACCAACATGTTATAAGTGTCCCGTTCAGGCGTAAGAAGAAGAAGCAAAAGGAAACATAATAAAATTATTATTAAGAACATTGAATTTATTAATATCAAAATTAAAACTGAAATTTCACTATTTTAAAGGAATGTTTAAATAACAGTGCATATAAGATTATAGCGAATGTTTTTAAACAACTTTATGATAAATAAGTCATCATTCAAGGTTGGTTTACTCAGTTGTTACTGAAGCGCCAAACAGTACACATGTATGCCAATTTACATACGTCAGTAAATTTTATACATATATATTTTTTGTAAAAATCTTCAAAATTAACAAGTATATTTATTTAGTTATTTAATGAATGGATAATTGTAGACAACGTGAAATAAAGAAATAAGAAAATAATATACTCAGCGGTGTTTGAAGATAAGTTATATATATATATATATATATATATATATATATATATATATATATATATATATATATATATTTCGCAAACTATTCAAAATGATATCACAAATTTATTGTGCAATAATTGTACTTATAATGTTTGAATCTGCAACCTGTGATAAGTGTAATACATGGCGAAATAGTATCACCGATGAAGCTACGTATCACTGTTATGAGCAAGTAACGCATCGATGTGAAATCGAACTAACGAAGGAAGATGTAACAATAGAGTACTTGCATCAAGGTCACAAACTTAGCGCGCGAACCTGTTCCTGGGCAACCAGACAAAATATTAACATGGCGTCTTATGGAGTATTCATGTTTACTTTTGTAAAACTATCTGTTATTCGCACTCTACGTTGTTTTAAAAAAAGAAAACTTATGACGTTGATTATGGTAAGTTCATAATTATACTGGTTACACAAAATTCTCCTTAATATGAAGCAATTTTAAAATATCGTATTTTAAAAGTGTAGTATTGTAAATGTTGATGCAAACAATTTATAAAACTGTAATATTCTCATCATATTTTGTGTATTTTCTGATAGATTAGGAAATGGTATATGCTTATTTATTTAACAATTAGTGAAAATCCATGTAGATGTCAGAAATTTAATAGTATTAGAAATTAACCTCAATTTGTAGAAAATTTTGAAAAGTACATTTTGCATCAACTAATTAAATTAAAAAACTATTTGTTTATTACCAAAATAAACCAATTAAAGTAATTTTCAAACCACCTACCAATTTCAACCCCCACAACAAATGAAAAGAGGATATAAAAAATAATTTTGATTAAGTTCTTCAGTTTTTAATCAGTTATTAAGGGTTTCGACATTTAACATCATAATTCTAACAAGACTTAGCATTGTAAGACTTGACAAATATTATTATTTTATTTCTTTGATATAACAGTTTTGTTTAACTTTCAATTTTAAAATATATTGATTTATATTTCATTTTTAGATGAGTAAATTAAGTGAATATGTGAAAACTTTATCGGGAGAATCTAAGGAGTGATATTTGGAAAAAAATATCTGTCATCAGTATTGATTCACATACTATACATCAACTTACCAATACATTTAATGTGTTTCTAATACATCTCATTTAAAATATACTTGCTCTACATATATGTGTTTAATGCAAATACATTATATATACATTTGCCTTTCTTAAAAAGTATATAATATAAACAAAACACGCAATCAACACCGACAAAACACAAAAATATGTCGCTAGAACCAAAACCTCCATAAGACTCAATGCTAACCTGAACGGTCGTTGCCCAGAAACAGACTCCCGCCATATAGGCCACGCCTCGTGCAAGTACTCTATACAGAAACCAGACGAAGAAAAGGGAACAGTTGATGTCGAATTCGCATACGAACCTAATTGTGCCTATAAGTTAACATTGAAACGTTGGGGTATAACTGATAGAACAGAGTGTGAGAAAAATGAACAGTATGCCGGATCCATTATGCATTCCGAATACTTTTTTAGTGGAACAAATGTGAGGAATGAAGTTATTCCGAATTGTTCTAAGGTATTTGAAATTCTATTAAATCTTTATTATTTTATATAATCCAAGAATGGAAATAGCGAAACAGGCTTAAGAACATGAATATTCCTTACGTTTTACTTTCTTAATTAATTTCAAAAGGAACGCTAAAATAGAAAATTTTCTTCATCTATTAGCTATAATAGTAGCAAACAAGTAGTTCTAACTGTTCAAATTTAAATTATAATATGTAATAGCATCGCAGAAAGTTGACTGGATTATAATAACTATTTATGTATCAAGACTAACAAGTACATCATTTAGGCCCTTTCTGGACGAGTCGTTGTATATGATAAATAGAGTCTATAAAGTCCGATTTTGTACATGTTGCGTATAATATTTTATGTTTGACACAAGGAAGATGGCAGTGTGTAATCAAACATTTATTTACTGTCGTTGTGGTTCCTAATATTGTTGCGTACAAATTCTATAAATTTTATCAAAATGCTCTTCAATGTGCTATAAATGATACGATAACATACTTGTCTCGCAATGGAACCCTTTCTGCACTTGTAAATTTTTAATTTAAAAGGCTTGGCGCTGAAAATCAGAAGCGCCAGTTTTAGTATTCCATTTTGAATACTAGTGACAAATATCTACAAAACAATATATAGGTAATATGATTTAATATACTTGTTTCTTTAATTTGCAGAATGCCACAATAACACTAAAATACATGTACACTGGTTGTTATCTTATACTATTTTCTAAAGAATCGTATAATAAGAATAAAAATAAGTTTAGTACAAATCAAGTACAATTTTCCAATTTATATTTTGAATTACCTGAAAGAAATTTAACATTTTTCAAATTTCCAGTCAAATTGGTCATATAACATAGACCAAAGCAGTGAGTAATGAGTATTAAATACCTATATATGAATGAATATTTGTTTGTAATTAAACCTATATTTTCAGTTTTCAAACAAGTTTGAAAATAGGTCATCCCCTTTTAAAACAACACCCAAACATTTATTTGGAAGTAGAATGCACTAGAAATTGTAGTAAGCCATCTTACACCACCATCGGACGTAAGTATTCCCAACAGAAAATATATTTTAAACTTGATAACATTAATATTGTTTTCATAAATATTAACTAGAGCTACAAGCTTTCTTGTAGTACGAATTATATACTAAAATAATTTTTACTAACCTGTACGAAGAGTAAGTTTAATAAATATATTAAAACCTATCGAGTTTGGTATCAAAAAGGAGATTTGAACTCAAATGTCGAAAATTAATTTTGGACGATTGTCAATTGTTTTTTTAGACAAGTTAATTGAATCCTACCGAGTTTGGTATCAATTGAGTGTTTCAAGACGAGACGAACTTAAATATCAAAAATGATTTTATTATGATCGTCAGTTGTTTTTATACAAGTTAATTAAATGCAACGTGTTTGGTATCAAATTATATGTCTTAAAGGGGAGAGCTACATTAAAATATCAAAAATTAATTTTAAATGATCATAAAAAGTGCTTTACAATAGTTAATTGAATCTTGTCGAATTTGGTGTCATCTTAATAAAAGTAATAAACTTTGCTTCAGACTTATTTACGTTCTTGTAACCAATTAAAATTAAACGATCAAACGAACTTACTTTAAGTGAAGTTCGATCGTAATTATATGAAGCGTCCAGTCCGAATATATAGATCACTATGTAGTCCGTCTCTGCGGCTAGTTTACGGTGCACCATATTCAAAGAAACTCTAAAAGCGCTTGCGCCAGGCTATCCCCTCCCGCTAGCCACTAGGCACTCCGCTGTCGCTAGTCGGCCAAGAGTTCATTCTTTAAAGGATAAAACGTTAATTGTCCGCAACCTGAGAAGGGCTCTAGAACCTAGAAGGGCGAGTGGGAATGGATATATTCGGACTGGACGCTTCATATAATTACGATCGAACTTCACTTAAGGTAAGTTCGTTTGATCGTTTACTTATATTCGCGTGCAGTCCGAATATATAGATCACTATGTAGTTGTTTAAGCATTGTGTTGCGGATGAATTAATGTGGAGACAATAAGAGAAGGTGAAACCAATGATAATTTAGACTAAATTGAAACATCCAATTTAGTTATCAAGGTAGAAAATAAATAAAAATTTATGTGATTAAGCAACTAAGTTAATTAATTAACTAAATGATGGCCCAAACCGCTTTGGCAAAAAACGGTCTTATCGAAACGAGGTCGATTGTAGAAAATAGCGAAGGTGTCAGTGTGATCTGACCAACTCGCTGACCTACAGATTGTCTCCAGTAGAGCTTCTTGTCTTAGCGCGGCGGATGTCGGTGAATGCCGAGTGGAATGAGGTTTACACGTGGAGGTGTCGATTCCTGCTAAGTAGAGCGTCTGCTTAACCCATCTACTTTTTTGACTGTGAGGAATATTATATCTTGGACTTATTTTTTGAAGGATTCAGTCACTTCAATATACTTTTTCAGGGTTGCTACGATACAGAGAGTCGATTTTTCCTTAAAGATAAGTCTGCGCAACGTAGATTACTCCCTGTTCTCCGCAATTTTCATAGGGTCTGAAATATTAATTTGAGAAATCCAGAGTGGGACAACCAAAATTCCTTCAACTTTTCCCGGGGTTATGTTTTAAAGGGTTATAGTGTTAAATAAAAAGCGAGGAATGCCTAAAAATATAAATTAGTCCATTCTGGAATTAACGCGTTAACAGCTTAACACCCTGAGCCTCTGTATCAGGAAATATATCCTTCACCTTTAAGGTTGATGTGGGACGCGAACAAATCTACAACGCGTGAACCAAAATCGCTTTTTATCGTTATGTAATACATAAAATATATTTTGCTCATAATTTTTATAAGAAATTAATATTTAAAAGTTTATAATTTAACCTAAAACCCACCACTGTGCGTAGATTGTCGAGTTTATACGAAGAGTATGTGACGTCAAGTTTCTAGCTGTCGTGTATGACATTAAACTCTATAAGTATTTGACGGTATATTTACGTTAAAATATGCTCTGCTTTAACATTTTATTATAAATATATAAAGGCAGAGACTGGCCTTATCAAGGTACAAAGCAATGATTTGCCAAATATCGATGCCTTAATGCCTATGTAATTGATTAAACATAATGATATTTTATAGTGGGAAAGAAATTCTTCGTGTTAAAGCGCAAATGTAAGTATAATAATTATATTAACCCGTTATCTGCATTATCGGTCTCTAAAGACCGGTGCAATACTATCTTTTTAAAGTAGCAATATTAATCTTTAATGCTAAATACATATTAACATATTAAATCATATCAGTCCCTAGAGAACTATAGCGCACTGTATAAAAAAAGAAACATATAACTTGCTGCACCGGTCATCCCATATACTATTTGCTCATTGTTTGCAATATATGTTAATGTAGTAGTAAACTTCGAGACTTATGATTGTAAACTATGGGTTCCGGTGCAATAATATTCTTCTATGACTTAACATAATGAAGATCAAAGTTTTCTTCCACAATAGTTTTTAGCGAAGCTCTTTTAATAATTTTAGTTGTTCTTTTAGTTAAACAATATAATTTTTGTTATCTACTACGGTTTTTCTTTACTAATAAAGAAACTATAAAGCATCATTCAGTATTTTAATCATGTCTAAAATTACTAACACCCTGATGCGGCCTGAGTTGTCGGAGACTGATAGGCTTCTAATAGTAATATGGAAGAAGAGGAAGAATAGAAAAACTTCACATACATGACCTTCTGATTGCTGTGAGATATCGTTTTTATTTCGTCTCATTGCTTTTAACAACAATATTCTACTTTTTAATTATTTTATTTATCAATTCTGATATATTGTCTCTTTCGCATTCAAATACACATGGAAACACACGAAAACAGTATGTTATACAAGCAAAAGTTCTTTGTGAACAAGGAAAATGACGTCACGACAGACAACGGCACACTCTACGATCGTTTTTGTGCGTTTTTTGAAACTAGTTTTTAAAATATTAATATTTACCCCTTTAGGATAAACAAATTTTTCTATAGATACAGGGAGCAAAAAGTTCACTTTAAAATTATATTTAAAGATTATTCTTGCCCCGAATTGTCCTTGAGTTTTACGTAAGACGTAACGATACAAATAATTCTACCTCGCACCAACTTACATAACTCTGGGAGTTGAATGCTGCTCATAACGTTATGTTATCACCTGTTAAGAGTGTCGCAATTTGAAAAATTCAAAATTGCTGGCAAAACGTATTAAGTCATAGCAAATAGCCTGTAATTCTGGAAAAATGATGTGAGTATTTAGATCCGTGTCTGATAAGGAGACATCGGTAAAGATCTTAACTTCCAAAACATCATTTTTAATGTTATATAATAAATAAAAATATATCATCGCGCCATTCTCCTTTACCAAGTGTGGCACTCTGCTAAACGAAAATCTCGGTAGTGAAATAAGTTTGAGCGCAAAGTATGGTTACCAGCCGTCAAATCACGGTCTCCCAGGATACTAGTTTTGGTAAAAATCAAAAAGAAATATTTTAGACTTACTCAGAGTTAAACAGCTCTTTACTGTTCACCGTGGAACCTTAGGAATCTTTAAGGTTAGTAAGCTCTTAGTTATTATTTATTAAACGTTTTTCGAGAGAATCGTCTGAGTAATTGACGCACAGTGCATCTAATTGACGTAAATGCGACACTATCGGTTTCGTTATTTTGGTGAAGCATAAAAGGGGGGCCCGAAGATTCCGCTAGAATCTGACAATGACTCCTAGGTTCATTTGATCCTTTATGGCCCAATCGATGAGGGTGGCCTCATCGCCAGAAAAAAAAAAAACAGCATTAGGTGGAGCTAATGTAAAAGGAGGTTCAATATAAAATTGATTTTTGTATCCTTCAATCCGGAACAAAACTGTATTGATATAGGCCACTGTTTTCGAGTTGTTTTTAAAATGTCTTAACCGTCCTGCGAAAACTGCTTAATACTCACAATTTCTCCTTAGAATGAATGGTTAATTGTGAGGTTCGCTCTATGTATGGGCTTATATCTCTCTATTACTGTTCCGGGCGTCGCATGTTTAAATGTGCATTATTTGCCACATGCTGCTGTTTATCGCTCCGCCCCCTCCCTCTCTCCTCTTTTTCTAAATGCCGAAGGAAACAAATGGTTAAGGCTCTTAAAAGGATGACTCGGTTGATCTGAAAACTTTTCCGACTCTTTCTAGAGCTTCAAGATCAGGTGGTGTATTTTCCAATAAAATCTTTGATTGTTTGTTCCTTAGAGGAAAGAGAAGTTTTTGTCGATTGAGTGACATATATATGAGAGAGGTTGAATAATAATCGTCCTGAGTCTAAGGCCATGTCATCGTTAGCGCCGTACCATTCAGGATGCGGTTCTCCGACTCTCTAGCAACTGGCACGGCCAATGCTGACTTGACTAACTCGACTGTGTAGTCAAGTCTTGAGAAAATTTGTCTTGTTTTGACCCTGTCATTGTAGACGCTGCACCACTCTGGATGCGGCCGTCCAACTCACCAGAAACTGCCACAGTACACGGCACGCGGTAAGTACTGACTAGACTTCCTCGCCTGCTAAAATAAGTCGCGAAGAACTGTCTTGATCTGAGCTCGTGATCATCTTAGACGCTGCATCGCTCGGGATGCGGTCGTCCGGCTCACCAGCAACTGTCACGGCACGCGGCCAGTGCTGATTTGACTTCCTCGACTGCAAAGTGACACCGCTGCCGTGCTCGAACTGTGGCTTTCCCTATTGCTCCGGATTATAGTAAGAGGCCGTTTGACTCGGAGAACACCTTCGTGTGCGGTAAGGAGAGCAGTAACGGAACTAGACTTATCTCTGCGAGAACTTGCCTTGCACGGAGAGCAACCTTCTCGGTAACGAGATCGAGAGATATAGCGGAACTCTACTTATCTTTGTGAGTACTTTCCTTCCTCAACTGAAGCAACTTTCTCCGAAGATCCCTATTTGCTTCACTTAAAATTATGTTATTATGTTATATGTAATTAGATTATTAACTATAATAAATACATAATATTATTAGAGACCGTCTGGAACGGCTTTGTTTCTTACCCTTGGACCTTCCAACGTTGTCCAATCCGCCGCGCACTAAGCTAAGTGTACACCGTAACGTGCCCTCTAGCGGGAGGGGATAGCCTGGCGCAAGCGCTTTTAGAGTTTCTTTGAATACGGTGCACCGTAAAGTAGCCGCAGAGACGGACTACATAGTTATCTATATATTTGGACTGGACGTGAATATAATGTAAATAATGATGTAAAATATCTAATCATTTTGCACATTTTTCAGGGTTTCTTACTAACTTTTGTCTTGGGCTGTATCACAAAAGCTTTGCCTCTTTAACAACAATTTGCTTTTTTAATGAAGCTTACGCGTCGGACTGTGGTTCATGAGATCCTCAGTTTGAATTCCACAGCCGACAGTTGCCAATTTAAATTTACCCCTGTGGTTCCCACTTCACTAACATCTTTGGCGGCTACGATTTAACGGCTGGTAACTGCATTTCATACGAAAAAATATATTACTTACCGAGATCTGCGAAAGCAGAGTGCCACGCCCATAATGGGTAAAAGGCGTGATGATATATTTATTTTATTTATACTATTGGCAATTAGAAATATGTTGATAATTTTATTTAAATGAAATGTAGGATGTATTTTGAATAACTTTGAATATTTTTAGAATTCTAACAGAACTGGCAAGTACGATACCTGTTATGGCAATGATACACAAATTGACATATCATGTGAGGTAAGTTCACGAACTTGCGTTTTTTTTTTTTGTATATTTCATATCGTCATTTGAATCATATTTAATGTGAAAATAGTACAATATTCTTATTCAATATATGCAAACGATTCTTATCAAACATACATATTTTTTAGGTTACTTAAAATTATGATTTGGAGTGTATTTTCACAAACCTTGTTAGTGGATTCTACACGTTCAGGTTTTCTCTGAGAGATATAAACCGATGCAATGGTTACGATTGGGGAGAATGTGGAGGACAATTTGGAACATGTATGTTATTTCTTTAATTATTTCATAAATTCATGTATATTGATATTTCTTTATAATAATAATAATAATAATTCAATTTATCATTGTACGATGTTGGCAAAAATGATATATTTTCTTGAAAACCAAATATATGAGGCGCCGTTTGGGCCAAAATATAACTTTCTGCAATATATATATTATTGCTTAATATATATAAAATTTCGTTATATATAATATTTTCCGTTGTCAATATATACAAATTTTATTGTGATATAGAGAAAATTTTGTGATATAGAGAAAATTTTGTGATATATAGAAAATTTTGTGATATATAGAAAATTTTGTTATATATAGAAAATTTTGTTATATATAGAAAATTTTGTTATATATAGAATTTTTAGTTCTATGAAATGCCGCGTTATAATGAAGGCGCTCACTTTTACGTACGGTCTTGCCTAGTGACCTTTATATATTATGGACTGGAAAGTCCATGTTCATATTTAGATGCTATCTTTATTTAACGTAAAATCTGCGTATGGTCCGCATTTCGGTAAACCCTTAGCTCTGGCGTCGACAGGAATATTTTCCATGATTAAAATTACTCCTTATTGCACCTCGTGTGTGACAAGTTGAAGCATTTTGATTTTATATTGTGTTAGTTTTGAGCATAATTTTAAACACACATTATTATTCACAATATTAAATATGGTTACAAAATGTATTGTATTGGGTTGTAGTAATACTTAGTATTAGTAAACAACTGAAATTTGATAGGTAAGTATTTACTTTTTATTTATTTTATTATAATATGGGCTGGTTTTCATTTTTTTATATAAATGTTAAAGAGTTAGCTGGATTAATAAATAATTAATACATGTTACCATGATTAAATAATAGTTGCTAACCTAAGCTTACTAGAAATCAAAAGAATTAATCCAAAAGATCATTTGCATGTAGTAATCATTTTGTACCAAATGATTGAAGGTGACCTATTAAATAGAGGAAGATCTGCATTTCAAATTGTAAAAAAATGTGAAATGTATTTGAATAATTGATGTAAATATTATATGAAATATATAAACTTATGTTTACAATGTAACAAAGCCACAGTAAGGTCAAAATGGAAAAAAATAATTTTGTGTACCAATGGTTTAATAATATATCTTTAAAATATATTTTACGTATACAAATAAATAAATTACATTTAATTATAAACATATAATTAAAACAATTAAACTTATGTTGGCAACATGCGTGTTATTTCCTGTTAAAGTTTATAGATTTATGTGTTACCGACTCCCGTACGCTGAACGAACGCGATCAGGTGTTTCAGGTTTGACATTCCCCATTTTCTCCATAACCTTAGTTCAATCTTCCTAGTTCCCGGTGCAATTTAATAAATATTAAACAGTTACCAACTATTTGGTAAATAATGACAAAGTGCATTAAATAAATTTCACTATTGGGATCTGTTTTTATTGTTTTACCTCAACAGTCAACAATTAGATATGTAAGTACCAACATATCGAGTGATTAAGAAAATGGCATCAAATGATTCCAAGATTGTATGTCCAGTCCATAATATATAAAGGTCACTCACTGGCAAGACCGTACGTAAAAGTGAGCGCCTTCATTATAACGCGGCATTTCATAGAACTAAAAATTCTATATATCACAAAATTTTCTATATATAACAAAATTTTCTATATATAACAAAATTTTCTATATATCACAAAATTTTCTATATATCACAAAATTTGCTATATATCACAAAATTTTCTCTATATCACAGCGAAATTTTATATATCACAATAAAATTTGTATATATTGACAACGGAAAATATTATATAACGAAATTTTATATATATTAAGCAATAATATATATATATTGCAGAAAGTTATATTTTGGCCCAAACGGCGCCTCATACAAATAAACCCCAATCAGTAAAACTGAAAAGTTCAGGCCAAATACAAAAATGTTATCCCACAAAAAAGATGTATAATAGCAATCGTTTTATAAGGTTCTGAGATAAAATTTGGGCTCCAGTACATAGTAACATTAATTGTAACATATGTTATTCAAATTTTGTAAACAAAATAAGATAACGTATGTTACAATTAATGTATAGGTACAGCCCAGTACACACATTTTATGTGATACTAATTTGATTAATTTTATTAATTTCAGTTGTAAATAGTGAACCAGAGCCTGCATTGAGTACACTTAAGTCCGGCGGCGTGGCGTGCTGTTGATGGACAGGGTAGAATTTATAATATATATATATATATATATATATATATATATATATTAATACTATACCGGGTGTCTACTTTTTGATAGTACATAAGAAATACAATTATAAAATTTTCATTAGACGATAGTTCGTTCTTTATGAATTGTAGAACAAAAGTGTAAATACAAAATGTATCAAATTGATGTAATCCATTTCTGTCTTGATATAAAATTTATAATTTTTACCTATTTCCAGAGTGCCATGGTAAACAAAATTTGGCAGATAACATTTGGCATAGTTTTAATGAGCATTGATTTGATAAAATTACATCTCAGTAATCATGGACACATTTACTTACCATTTAATACAATAAAATATAATTGTAACGCTAATTTAAAACATTATGATAAAGACTGCCGTCAAACATATCTATTTGAATTGTATGTTTTGTTTAATGAAAATTTTGTTTTTAGAATAATGTTTCAAATATTATTATCTGCATTTATTGTTTGAAATATTTTCCTTTTACTGTCACCATTTACGAATGACACCTTAAAGAAAAATTATCTTTTGATATTTTCCTTGAATATGCCAATTCTGAGTAATTTTGTAAGGTCTGTAAGATTTGTAAATGCTTACAGGTCAAATGGCAATTCTGGTACCATCTGTATCTTACAGATATCATAAATATGTTACAGATATCTGTAGAAGTTTATGGTGACTGAAAGATTTTACGGTTACTGTTGAATGCGAAAATTCATCATTATTTTATGAATAACATGTTATTCCTACTATTATTTATTTTTGCTAGAGATTTCTAAGTAAAAATCAGTTAAAAATGAATAATCAATAGATGATGTTATTTATTGGATTACATACTGAAGTAGAATATGATCGCTAAATTTAAATAAAATGCGTCAATATATAAATTTCTTCGAAATTACATGTGAATTGTACGAAGATATATGAGAGACAGGGATGTTCATCTACGCGTAAAGTATGATTGTCTACGTCTACGTGTAAACTTTGTGTAAACTATGTAATAATGTAGACAATGTAAACTATGTGTAGAGTATGTAGATAATACAAATGTCAACATATTGTAACCTATAAAATATTATTTGTTTTGGTTAACATTAGTTCGTGTGGAGATAAATTTAAACAAATAATGCCAGGGCGACATAAAAATAAATGTTTTGATGAGCTACACTTTGAGCTCATCAAAAACAATAATAAATATTATGCCTTATGCATAAATTGCAAGATAACACTGACAAATACGGCAGCATCACGTCTGAAAGCTCACAGGTTAGTTATTAATTTTATTTTCTTATGTTAATTACTTAGATAGAAAGAGTTTAAAAACAATTGTTTCCGATTGATGAATTTCTTTTATTTTTTGTAGGAACATTTGTAAGATAATTTCTAAATCCTCATCGGTATTCACACCCCAGTTCCGAACAACAAATTATTTTAAAGGATAGTATTGATGATATTGTTATTCTTAACAACGCAAAAAATACAAATGTGATTGATGAAATACTTGGAGTTAGTAGCTTATTATTTATTTAAATTCAATTTAAGACATTTAAATTTTGGGTAAAAGTAAGGTTGACGCTATACTCTTATTTTGCAAGTTTTTGAAGAGATGAAAGAGTTAAATTCGTAGCACTCGGGACATAATTATTGAATATTGATCTACTTGTATTGAACTCACTAAAACTATTAAGTTTAAAATAATTTTATCATCATAATGTCAGTAAATTTTTCGTTATTCTTACATAATTCATATTTTATTTTATAGTTGGGAGTCTATGGAGTTATTGCCAGATGGAAGAATAACACCAGTAAATATAATTAACAGTCCTCAATCCTCCGAAGTTAATTTACAAACAAATCCACTAGAAAAGCGTGCGTATATTCCAGAATGTAATACTGAAAATAACTTAAAGTCTAAAAAGAGGAATAAAAAATTACCGATTATTTAGATTCATTACACACGACAGAAACATGAATATGAAAGTTTGAATAGTTGAAAACAGCGTTTTCTATGTTTTTTTAAGCTATATGAGCAATTTTAACTAGATTTCACAATAATCTACTATTTATACACGACAGAAACATGAATATGACAGTTTGAATAGTTGAAAACAGCGTTTTATAAGTTTTATCGGACATAATCAGCAATTTTAACTTGATTTCACAAAAATCCACTTTTACACACGACAGAAACATGAATATGACAGTTTGAATAGTTGAAAACAGCGTTTTCTATGATTTTTAAAGCTATATCAGCAATTTTAACTTGATTTCACAAAAAAACCAATATTAGACACGACAAAAACATGAATAAGACAGTTTGAATAGTTGAAAGTGCGATTTCAATGTTTTTTGAAGCTATATCAGCAATTTTAACTTGATTTCACACAAATCCACTATTACACACGACAGAAACATGAATATGACAGTTTGAATAGTTGAAAACAGCGTTTTCTATGTTTTTAGAAACTATATCAGCAATTTTAACTTGATTTCACAAAAATCCACTATAACACACGACAGAAACATGAATATGACAGTTTGAATGGTTGAAAAGTTCGTTTTCAATGTTTTTTGAAGCTATATCAGCAATTTTAACTTGATTTCACACAAATCCACTATTACACACGACAGAAACATGAATATGACAGTTTGAATAGTTGAAAAGTGCGATTTCAATGTTTTTTGAAGCTATATCAGCAATTTTAACTTGATTTCACACAAATCCACTATTACACACGATAGAAACATGAATATGACAGTTTGAATAGTTGAAAACAGCGTTTTCTTTGTTTTTAGAAGCTATATCAGCAATTTTAACTTGATTTCACAAAAATCCACTATAACACACGACAGAAACATGAATATGACAGTTTGAATGGTTGAAAAGTTCGTTTTCAATGTTTTTTGAAGCTATATCAGCAATTTTAACTTGATTTCACAAAAATCCACTATTACACACGACAGAAACATGAATATGACAGTTTGAATAGTTGAAAACAGCGTTTTCTATGTTTTTTGAAGCTATATCAGCAATTTTAACTAGATTTCACAAAAATCCACTATTACACACGACAGAAACATGAATATGGCAGTTTGAATAGTTGAAAACAGCGTTTTCTATGTTTTTTGAAGCTATATGAGCAATTTTAACTTGATTTCACAAAAATCCACTATAACACACAACAGAAACATGAATATGACAGTTGGAATAGTTAAAAACAGCGTTTTCTAAGTTTTTTTAAGCTATATCAGCAATTTTAACTTGATTTCACAAAAAAACCACTATTACACACGACAGAAACATGAATATGACAGTTTGAATAGTTGAAAACAGCGTTTTCTATGTTTTTTGAAGCTATATCAGCAATTTTAACTAGATTTCACAAAAATCCACTATTACACACGACAGAAACATGAATATGGCAGTTTGAATAGTTGAAAACAGCGTTTTCTATGTTTTTTGAAGCTATATGAGCAATTTTAACTTGATTTCACAAAAATCCACTATAACACACAACAGAAACATGAATATGACAGTTTGAATAGTTGAAAACAGCGTTTTCTAAGTTTTTTTAAGCTATATCAGCAATTTTAACTTGATTTCACAAAAAAACCACTATTACACACGACAGAAACATGAATATGACAGTTTGAATAGTTGAAAACAGCGTTTTCTATGTTTTTTGAAGCTATATCAGCAATTTTAACTAGATTTCACAAAAATCCACTATTACACACGACAGAAACATGAATATGGCAGTTTGAATAGTTGAAAACAGCGTTTTCTATGTTTTTTGAAGCTATATGAGCAATTTTAACTTGATTTCACAAAAATCCACTATAACACACAACAGAAACATGAATATGACAGTTGGAATAGTTAAAAACAGCGTTTTCTAAGTTTTTTTAAGCTATATCAGCAATTTTAACTTGATTTCACAAAAAAACCACTATTACACACGACAGAAACATGAATATGACAGTTTGAATAGTTGAAAACAGCGTTTTCTATGTTTTTTGAAGCTATATCAGCAATTTTAACTAGATTTCACAAAAATCCACTATTACACACGACAGAAACATGAATATGACAGTTTGAATAGTTGAAAACAGCGTTTTCTTTGTTTTTAGAAGCTATATCAGCAATTTTAACTAGATTTCACAAAAATCCACTATTACACACGACAGAAACATGAATATGGCAGTTTGAATAGTTAAAAACAGCGTTTTCTAAGTTTTTTTAAGCTATATCAGCAATTTTAACTTGATTTCACAAAAAAACCACTATTACACACGACAGAAACATGAATATGACAGTTTGAATAGTTGAAAACAGCGTTTTCTATGTTTTTTGAAGCTATATCAGCAATTTTAACTAGATTTCACAAAAAATCCACTATTACACACGACAGAAACATGAATATGACAGTTTGAATAGTTGAAAACCAGCGTTTTCTTTGTTTTTAGAAGCTATATCAGCAATTTTAACTTGATTTCACAAAAATCCACTATAACACACAACAGAAACATGAATATGACAGTTTGAATAGTTAAAAACAGCGTTTTCTATGTTTTTTTAAGCTATATGAGCAATTTTAACTTGATTTCACAAAAATCCACTATAACACACAACAGAAACATGAATATGACAGTTGTAATAGTTAAAAACAGCGTTTTCTATGATTTTTAAAGCTATATCAGCAATTTTAACTTGATTTCACAAAAAAAACCCTATTAGACACGACAGAAACATGAATATGACAGTTTGAATAGTTGAAAAGTGCGATTTCAATGTTTTTTGAAGCTATATCAGCAATTTTAACTTGATTTCACACAAATCCACTATTACACACGACAGAAACATAAATATGACAGTTTGAATAGTTAAAAACAGCGTTTTCTATGTTTTTTTAAGCTATATCAGCAATTTTAACTTGATTTCACAAAAATCCACTATAACACACAACAGAAACATGAATATGACAGTTTGAATAGTTGAAAACTAGCGTTTCTATGATTTTTAAAGCTATATCAGCAATTTTAACTTGATTTCACAAAAAAAAACCACTATTAGACACGACAGAAACATGAATATGACAGTTTGAATAGTTGAAAAGTGCGATTTCAATGTTTTTTGAAGCTATATCAGCAATTTTAACTTGATTTCACACAAATCCACTATTACACACGACAGAAACATGAATATGACAGTTTGAATGGTTGAAAAGTTCGTTTTCAAAGTTTTTTGAAGCTATATCAGCAATTTTAACTAGATTTCACAAAAATCCACTATTACACACGACAGAAACATGATATGACAGTTTGAATGGTTAAAAAGTTCGTTTTCAATGTTTTTTGAAGCTATATCAGCAATTTTAACTTGATTTCACACAAATCCACTATTACACACGACAGAAACATGAATATGACAGTTTGAATAGTTGAAAACAGCGTTTTCTATGTTTTTTGAAGCTATATCAGCAATTTTAACTAGATTTCACAAAAATCCACTATTACACACGACAGAAACATGAATATGACAGTTTGAATAGTTGAAAACAGCGTTTTCTATGTTTTTGAAGCTATATGAGCAATTTTAATTTGATTTCACAAAAATCCACTTATCACACCACACAGAAACATGAATATGACAGTTGGAATAGTTGAAAACAGCGTTTTCTATGTTTTTTTAAGCTATATCGCAATTTTAACTTGATTTCAAAAAAAAACCACTATTACACACGACAGAAACATGAATATGACAGTTTGAATAGTTGAAAACAGCGTTTCTATGTTTTTTGAAGCTATATCAGCAATTTTAACTTGATTTCACAAAAAAAACCACTATTACACACGACAGAAACATGAATATGACAGTTCGAATAGTTGAAAACAGCGTTTTCTATGTTTTTTGAAGCTATATCAGCAATTTTAACTTGATTCACAAAATCCACTATTACATACGACAGAAACATGAATATGACAGTTTGAATAGTTGAAAACAGCGTTTTCTATGTTTTTTGAAGCTATAGAGCAATTTAATTTGATTTCACAAAATCCACTATAACACACAACAGAAACATGAATATGACAGTTGGAATAGTTGAAAACAGCGTTTTCTATGTTTTAGAAGCTATATCAGCAATTTTAACTTGATTCACAAAAAAAAACCACTATTACACACGACAGAAACATGAATATGACAGTTCGAATAGTTGAAACAGCGTTTTCTATGTTTTTTGAAGCTATATCAGCAATTTTAACTTGATTTCACAAAAATCCACTATTACATACGACAGAAACATGAATATGACAGTTTGAATAGTGAAAACAGCGTTTTCTATGTTTTTTGAAACTATATCAGCAATTTTAACTTGATTTCACAAAAATCCACTATTACATAGGACAGAAACATGAATATGACAGTTTGAATAGTTGAAAACAGCGTTTTCTATGTTTTTAGAAGCTATATCAGCAATTTTAACTTGATTTCACAAAAAACCACTATTACACACGACAGAAACATGGAATATGACAGTTGGAATAGTTGAAAACAGCGTTTTCTATGTTTTTTTAAGCTACACATCAGCAATTTTAACTTGATTTCACAAAAATCCACTATTACACACGACAGAAACATGAATATGACAGTTTGAATAGTTGAAAACAGCGTTTTCTATGTTTTAGAAGCTATATCA